>UXSR01000521.1:0-28732 GCA_900604375.1 Mesocestoides corti
CTTTGAGACAGGCAACCCACAACCGACAGAACCGTGGAAAATCATCTATGAGAGGGTAATGGAACACGCGTTGAAAAAAAATGTTTTTGCTTTCACGATTTGCATTCCTGTGAAGACACACCTACGTGTTCTGGTTTTAAATTTCACACCTCTCGGATGAATGCCGTTGATTATGGTTTGTTTACGACTGTTGATTAGGTGATGGGCGGAGAATCCAGCAAAGTATAGGTGAAATGGAAGGGACATAGCTGAGTAAATAAAGATAAACGCATTCTTCCGTTGCCCGTACTTAATTATCAACATCAACTGACTAGTTGTGGAAAATTGCTCAATCTGTTTTCTGCTTGATGGAGCTAGACTAAAAATGTTTAACAAATCATATGAAGTTTACGAGGTAAACAGAGGCAAGCACACGCGGGAATTTGAGTATTTCTGATTATAAATTAGGCAGAAACTGATTCTGGGTGCTGGAAGAGAGACACAGGGCTTGGACAGCCTTAGAAGCTGGGCCCTGTCGTCATAGTTGGTTCGGTGGAGATTTTGCAACCGGTTACCGTGATCTAATACACAAATCCTAGTACAGAGCAAGAACGTGACCTCGTGTAGAGGTCTTTTGCTGCCTCAGCCAATGGATTAATGAGAATTGCCACAGGTAAACACCTGTCGGTGTGAATGTGGAAACGGTGGATTCCATAAAAAATTTACCCTCGGTGGCGCATGACTATTGTCTGTTGCCTTCTCTAAAAGAATAAAACGACAATCCGAGGTTTGACAAAATATTTTTTATCAATTTCGATTGCGATTCTGTCTTCTCTATTATATTTTGCTAATTTTATACGCGATTTTAAATTGCCTGTGGGCCATGGAGCATATTATTCGCCTTATTTGCATAAGTCTTTTGTGAAAATAACGGAGAATAGCAATCGTTTCACTCCAACGATTCTTACTTTTTTTCACTTTCTCCTCCTATGTGCCCTTAGATTGGTGTTTACATGAGTTGAAAAAGGAAATTCTAGTCGTTATTTCCGCTACACCATGGGTTGGATTGCCATTTCAAACATTTTGGTAATTTAGTGCTTAGATGTGGGATCCGAATTGGCTAGAAACAGTCCCTGAATCGATTCGTTTTCTTACTTATCGTCTCTTTGTCCAAATTATGGATATTTAAACCAACCCATGCGAAAAGTGCTGCATGTCTGCACCGAAGTATCCAGCTCTTATTGTCGCTAATGGAGGACATTAATAGTTTCGCATGGTACAATAGCGACGCCAGCCTAGGAAGCAAACATTGGCTCCCAAAATCTGTCGCCAGCAGCAAATGTGACCGTCACTTCCCTCGTCCAAATTGTCCTATCGAGATTGACTAGAAACCAGCCCGTGATCCTTGCCTCTACATATGATCACGAGTAAACCTTGACTGGGTCCAGAAAAGTTGGGAATAGGGCACGAGACTGCGTCGATTTGAATCTAAACTGGATTACAGTCAATCGTCCCAGGAATGATTACTGGAAGGCTCACTAAAACACCAACTATCCTACCGGTTTTTTCACTGGTTTTTAAGTAATGTGGTCTGGTGTCAATGATTCACGTTTGGTGGTTGATCATCCTTCACTCCTCTGACAGCAGTGGATTCGATATGGTTCAGTTAGATCGCAAGGTGTAGAAGAACAAGTGGGCACACCATTCCAAAATATTGATTGCACAACTCTCGATGAGGTCCCATTCACAGACCCAGCATTTAGTCTTCGTGATGGTGTGCGGCATGCCTTTTGTTTGTCCCGCAGCTTCCCTTTAGCTTAAAACGTCGCATAAAATATAACTAAATGATATTCAGTTGTTGATTTGTGTACGGCTTATCCAACATGGTCTACAATGAGTTGGAAAATTTAAAATTTGAATATTTATTCCCTCTTTCAAAAGTTGGACTGTATTTTACGCAAATGACATTTTGGTACCTGATTGTGATTTGGGTGGCTGCATTGCGTGAGGCGTGATACACGCGATAACAGAATTCCCCACCCACATCACGGCAGGCCAACATTCTACCTCACCTTAACTATTTGGAATGCGTTAATTCGCAAAATCTCCCGTGTGTGTGTGTGCCTAGTGCTGTCCTATATCAATCGACCCAATGCCGAGTGGACAACTTCTCGTGCTGACCTAAAAAAGCGTTCTAAAATAAGCTGTCATTTTTAGCCTAACCTTAATGAGCTACTGAAATTGGGGCATTAATTCAATCACCTCATGGTAAAACGTCGCTACTAAAACTCCCGACGTTTTTATTAATTAAATAGCATAACCGTTCCAGCATGAATCCACCGTGAGTCAAATTGAAACAAATTGCGCATAAACTGCGCAGCTATAACACAACTCAGAGCCCCAAAAATCGATACTTTTACTACGTCGTCCAATAGACTGTTCAAGGTCGTCTTCTGAGCCAATCCCTGTGAGCCTACGCCAGTATGCTTTTGGGTCGTTTGTGAAAGGCTGCTTTAAACCGTTGTAAAAAGGAAATAAATGTGTATTTTTAGGTGGAGATTACACACACAGTCTTTTGAGGGAATGCCCTCTAATTACAGCCAGAGTTTCCTTCCAATCACATCATGTATTTTTTGGTAGGATCTGACGATTACAGTTACAACAGAGCGACCAGATACCGAAGTGGACCTCATCCCTGACCACAACGAAATTTCAGCAATTAACAAGCAAACTTTCGTGGATCAGCAGGTGAGCTTGCAAGTGGCGCGCTGTTGCATCGGCTTTTAATGTAAATAACGAATTGATGTAATCTCAGAGGCCAATTCATCTTTATGCCACAATTTCGTGTGCAAATAGAACAAAAGTCTACCATCCAGAAGTCGGATGCCTCGATGCTAAAGTAGTGTAACCAATTTAAAAGTTCTTGATTAAAAAATTCATTTTGGGGTTGATTTGGAACACCAAACTCCTTGGAGGGAAGGCATCTCCTTCGTAATTTGTGAAGTTTGCACGATTTGAGTAACCAAAGTACTTGTGGTTTCGTTATTTCGATGTTTAAAAACGTTGCAGTGGCTTTCCTCCTGCGCAAACGAACAATGTTTTGTAATATACGACGGGTGATTTATTTTTGCATCGTATTGTAAAATACAGCAGCGGTACGAACGCTCAACGTCAACTCCATTACTTCTCAAACACCAAACGCATACTGCAGGCCCCCTTAAATGATTGTTTGTAACAATTTTCTGAATCTAACTGCCGATTATGACCAATACACTGTCCGAACTAGTGTACTTCGATTTTGCCAAATTTGGGTGCAATTTGTGAGGGAACAAATTCAAAGAGGGTGTTTAGCCAATGGGCAAGGTGGCGGTGTATTTGAATTCAAAAATTGGTGTGTGAGCAAGATGGAAGTAAAAATGCAGGCTTTTGGTAGTTGTACGACTAGTGTAGGATAGTTCAGATTTCTGATCTTTTGTCACTATTGTTGGTACTGATTTTAAAACGATAAAGGTTTTATTTAAAATCGGTGAATACAGGAATGGAAGTTGCACGAGCATGTTGAAATCACGAAGCGCGTGATGCGACAGGAGTACTCTCGATCGATGAAGAGTCACCCCTGTCTCTCTGTGACCTGTCGGGCTGCTCGCAGACCTGGCTACTTCTACTGGAATGTCTTTTTAATCATGGTGAGCACACTTTTAATTTAAAAGTACATTTTCTTATAATTTAATATGAATTGCAAAATTTCATGCACAATTTTCCTAATTGGGAGAATCTGGCTCTTTAGCTGTGCTGATGCCTCTCTCATTCCTTCTAATCAAACTGCGTCGATAGTCAACCTTAAACATACGTTTGTTTTAATTAATTTGTGTGCAGGGCTAAAATTTAAAGCGGAAATTTAAAAAAAAGCGTACCTTTCCCTCCTATTGTGTTTAGTGGGATTGAAAAAAGAAATAATGTTGAAGGAGCAGCAAACAATATTTAAAGGCGTTTTTTTAAATCTTGTTCCTGCTTTGACTCAACGAAACAACAATCGCAAAAAGGTTCTAGAAGCACGGAATTTGGACGTGCAAAATTCTTGCCAAGGGTCGAAGTGTCGAATGCAACGAAAGGGATATGTTTCAACGCAAAACGTCCACATTCGGTCAAGGAAAAAGGCGTAATCTTTCACCACGGGAACGTCAGACAACAAGTTGCTCAATCAAATTAGTCCGGTCCACCTCTGAGAATCTGTTAGAGCGGATTCAAGAGCTTGTAAAACGATGGGAGATGGTTATGAGAAATTATGGAGAACAGATTATTGATTAAAGGACAAACCAAATCCTGTTTTCAACAACACGAAACTCCCATGAATCAAGTCCTAACTAAAGACGATAACTGGTTTCTGCTCAGCAGCATAATGCAGAAAGGATCTAGAAGCAAAGAAGTAAGATTTTTTGCGAAGATTTGATTTTGGCTACTGGTGGACAAATTTCAAGACATCGAAAGTTGGCCAATCGAAAAGCCTCATTTTTCACCACGACAGCGCTAGACCGAGTGCTGCTCGACGGAAACTGTGGAACCTGAGGAAGTCAAAAAGGAAAACCCTCCAGCACCACCTGCTGCATCCCCCTAATGTTGATTTTCAGATTTTATCCGTTTCGTTCTCTGCTAAATAACCTGAATGGAAAACAAATTTGTTATAATGAAGGACAAAGAACATTCTGAACAAAGAATGTGTCCGAAAACTCGTGAAGCGATGAGAAATGCAGAGTACTCGGTTTATTAAAAATGATATTTACCTTGGCTGTGTGTTGCTTTTAAGCTAGCTCTGATTCAAGTACGGTAAGGTGAGATCACATGTGCTACTGACATGACGAGTTGACTTTGCATTTCGTCTTCAAACCACACTTGTTGGCGGTTGCAGTTCATGATCTCGGCGCTGTCGTTCGCGACCTTCGCTGTCTCGCCTGACAAAGCCGAATTGCGTCTCCGATTGTCCTTCACTCTCATTCTCACCTCAGTTACCTTCAAATACGTCATCACCCAGAGCCTTCCTCGAATCTCCTACCTTACGTACATGGTGAGAATTCTTAACTGTTTGTCATCCTTCTTTCTTCAGATTCTGGTGAAATGCTCGTCGCAGTGAGAGGACTCAGTTGTCAGAAAGGGATCGTCATTTGTGTGTTTGTGTGTGTAGATTGGATTGGTTGACTTTCAAATCACTGAGCGATTGGTTTCACATTTAACCATGCCAGGCAAGACCGTTCGCATACTGGTAGCCTTTCCTTCCATCGTGATTACCAAGAGGTCACCTGATGATGTTTTGTGGTGCTTCCATTAGCGATCCTTCACTTTTCTTCCTGTCGGAGATTCAAAGGTTGGTCGCGTGGTTCAGAAGCAGGGTGATCGGCGTCCAAGAAGATGATCAAGGAGAGTTGGGCTCGAAGAGTCAAGTCCTTGAGGTGTTGTGATGTCGATGGTCCTACTTCATCTTCCAAAAGGGCATTTGAAAACCTGACACACGATGGCTGCTCGTTGTCGTGAGGTGTTCGAAGTTTTTTGAAACGGCAGAATCGGCGAAGAACTGGTTGAGGCCTCAAGAAGGGTGTTGGTCAATCAGGGCTTGAATGATTAAGGAGCACATTAATATAATAGGCTCATATCGCTGCCTGCATCATCTTCAGCTATTTGAAGGTCAAGAGTATCCAAGATCGGGGTCACCAGTGTGGAACTCGGACCAAAAAACGCGACGAGTAAAGGGAAAGAAGTCTGTGGGGCGTGACACTAATGAAAGGAACAAAGAAAAGGCTATAATCAAAGAACTGATAAAAATATTAACTTGTTTGGCGTGCTCACACAGTAATAGTGCACATTAATAGATACCTGGTCCACATATTTAATTGGTCTGATCTCAAATATTTGCTCATACACAGGGCACTTGTAAATTGTTAACGCCATCATCTGGTTGGCTAAGACCCAAGCTCCAGTACTGGGGTTCAAAGCTTAGTCTTGTGATTTAACGTACTTCTAACCAACAGATTTATCGTCTCCACTTTGCCTTTTACTTGAGATTGTATCTTGTGCTTAAACAACTCACAAAATTTCCCAACAAAAGACACTCCTTGCCAAGTCACGTGAAAATCCTCGAGGTTTATCTCTTTGTTAAAGAAATGCACCGTTTTTTCGTTGGTCGCAGAATCGGTCGGACCTACTTCAATGCCTCTGCCTTTCTAACGACACGCCGCTTTGATTTTAGTCGAGTTTCTGTGAGTGCTTCCACGTTGCCCGATCTAATGTTATGCCCCTGAATACTTTTCGGACACCGAAACTGCACGGGCACAAATAGTTGCTACGTGCTAAGCTAAATTAGCAGATGCTGCTAATGCAACAACCTAATCCCTAACATTACAACCGGATCACTTCGGTAATCCATTGCGCACCACTAATGACTCGCATAATCCCCGCTACTATAATTAGAAGAAAGGTGGTACTAGAGTTTCGTGTTGAGTTCGCTTCTGATCTGAAGGGCAGCGATTCGGTGGAAAAAGCTCCATTACAAGTTGACTAAAGACTTCTTTTGTAATTAGCGGCAAAAGCGGCACTACTAACACGTTTTTTCGGCCCAAAACAATGGTCATCGGTGTGTTAGATTGTTGGGTAATTTCGGCGCCACGAGGCTGTAATTTCGACTAGCAGATAGGCCAGAATATCCCGCTTCAAAGCGAGACAAGACCTCGTGCGTAAGCACTCTCGTCATGGCGAATTCGACAACCATAAAGTATATGTGTAGGTAGCACTTAGCGGACTAATGATTTCCCCTGAGAAGAGTCGACGGCAAGATTATGGACCAGTAAATTTGTCTGAAGGGTTGATGGGCCTTTGCGATGTGTTTGGGAGTTGAGTAAAGAAGCATCTTTCAAATCACACCCATTCAGTGTTTTGCGTCCGCTAATTTGTTGATGAATCGATCATGTTTGAGGATTTCGAAACCATCACCAAGACAAGGTCACTAGATTTGAAGGACGACTTGAAGGACGATAACGTGAGGTGAATTAAGCCACTGTTACTTCAGCAGTGTCGGATTTGTTGGCATTTCAAGATCAGTTGTAAGTCTGGAGGCTGCTTTTCAATGACTGAAATTAGCAAGTAGTCTATAACCTGGCGTACAGTTTTAACAAATACCGCCAACACCCAGGGTTTGTGGAAGCATCATCGACTTTCGACGCAAAGCTAAATAGAAATGCCTACGTTCAGGTCAAATTGCGATCTCGTGGCGTGCTGATTTGTAGCTCTTGCGTGATGATCACTTCCTGATGATGTGATCAGACACGATCGGTTTTGCATCTCTTGTGATTACTTGCAAATATTGACTGGTTGAGATAGAGAAATATCTTCTGTCTAACGCAGAACACACACACTTGTCTTCCTCCTCACTGTGTGACATTTCAACAGATGTTATCGTTTTGTGAAGTGATACACGTAATCTTTCCATACCAATCTTGATGCAATAAGCTGCGATGCTTCAAATCTGTCGTTGGAAAAAGTAAACTGTTTACCCTTGAAAGGGAATCCAGGTTGAGCCAGTGCCCCTGGGGTCCAATCAGCTAGAACCAAATTCGTGTTCATAAACTAACCTCAGCGTTCATTCTTTCCCTTGGGAAATTCTGACCAATGATTTTGACCTCGTCCATGATTCTTCTGCAGATTTGATCAGGCCACTGGTCTAACAAATGGAGACACTTTTGTCCTAATACCACAAACTGGGCTGCAGTAAAGCGGGCCCGTAAAATTAAATATCGAAACTGGACAGTGTGAAGGCTGGAGTTCACATTTAAGTTGATTATCATGAAGAAGAATCGTTCAGATAGGCCTGCGAATCGTAATATGCTCAGATGTGTTTCAAGGGTAAGACGTGTGTGAAACACGTTGTTTGAATGCGGTGTTGCGAATCGTGTTTATACACACTCCTCAATCCGATCGCTGCATCCTCCGACACAGGGTTCCCCTTTTCGCAGCAAGTCGCCAGCCGCGTGGATCCTCAACTTCCCCCTCTATCACACGGATACTTATCCTAGATTATCCCCACACCTAGGTCTTGATGTTAGCGCATGTATGACTCATGCATTCGAGGTATAAATACACATGGGCAAACACCACATGCAACACAACGACACCTACGTGGTTGAGTTCAGAAGTAAACGCTTGTGTCCACGTCCTCTCCGGTCTTTTTCCTCATCGCGGGCATCAGGGAAGCGTAATCGGACCAGAGTTAATTCAGTGGCCCGGCGTGGTTCAGGACCACATGCTGGCTCCCACGACAATAGAAATCGGATTATACCCACAAGCGTTGAAGAAAAATACAGTAGCCACTGTTTTGCTATCACAAGGATTGATCCTAGCATTTTTCATTGAAATTCTGAAAGCTTGAAAGAATTGACCATATTTAGATCAGTATCCTTAATCTCGTATCATTGATAATGACCGAATCTAGCTTTTCTTGAGATCAAAGGTTTGTCTAACTCATTTTGCCTAATTTCAACACAATTAAAGCGCGTTATTCAGTGGCCAGTCATTGCATAATTGTACCCCAAAAATTCCTGGAACATGAAATTTTGCACCACATAGTAACACACACCTACTAACTTTTTAACAAACAGATCAGTCAATAATTGATCGTTCGATCATCTAGTCTACTCATGAATGAGCATTAGTTGATTGGTCATTTCTGACTTATCCAACTCAATTTGCGATGCATACTTCTTTTCCAATGTTGTAACAGACTTAAATCGACAAATTGAAAAAAAGGTTGGTTTTAATGCTAGTAGAATAGAATGCTAGTTGCCAAATATGAAAACCACCAGAGAATTGACCCTGCCTCAAACACGTTTGCCTTGCAGGATAAATATGTGCTGATGTCTCTGGCGATCCTGTGCATAATTAGCATCTGGCATGCCGTGATCACAATTATTCCGATCAGCACAATCCAGAACGCCAGCGACAACTCCACGTTAATGGAGTTGCAGAAGTTTTCGAACGCCTCACCAGCTTCCGCGTTCCGCGTGACCTCTGGCAACCCTGACCTCCTTCGCCAGTCCCTCAATCGCGCCTCCACCTCCACTTCCACTCCACAAATGCGCGACAGGAGTAAGAACCGGAGGAGACGGACGTGGCCATCGTCTGGGTACCATGGCAACAGCGGACCAGGTAAGCATGCTTCAAAAGTACCAGTGGAGAAGGTTCAGAATTGGCTTCTTCAAGCTTTCTTGCAACAATTTGCACTTATCAGATAGCTTTTTGGGAATAATTTCTTAGTTATATCTAATGTCTAGTTCAATGTCTTGCTACATAATCAATGTTAATTGTCACAATTTAAACACTCATTCAACAGGACAACTTGCTAGCCCATGCGTGTAAATCTAATGGTCAACTTTATTCTGTTATCAAATAAGACTGGCTTACATTTACTACGTGTTATTGATCGAAAAGACAGGTTTTTTATGAATTGTTAAACCCGAAACAGCTCTGGTTGATCCTCCAATCGTAGCTGAGTAATACATTCAGTCTTTTTGAGCTATTAACGTTTTGCTTTCTCCTTCTCTTTCTCTCTCTAAAATTTGAGCCCAAAAAGGTAAATAAAAACAGTCATTTATGGTTCTCTACGGCTTCGCCTTCTTCAAATGATCACCGAAATTAGGTGGTAATGATTATGTGTAAGGCCAAAAAGTATTTTATTGGTTGCGCCCACCTACGAAAAACTCGTAATGATGGCCACGGAATCGAGAAAGTAGCTTTGCGCTTCAGCTGGCCAAAATTTTCTTAAATTCCGTCAGGAAATTGTGCAGTGCTAAGTAAAAACGTCAATTTTTGAGACGGCTCTGCCAATATGGAGTCGAATATTTCGCAATTCTTTCAGAATTTCAGCAAAAAATGCTAAGATCCATCCTTGTGATCGTAAAACAGTGGCTTCTGTATTTTTCTTCAAACCTTGTGTGCATGATACAATTTTCATTGTCGTGGGCCCCAGCATGTGGTCTTGAAACAGACTAGAAGCCACTGAATTGACTCTGGCCCGAGTACGTTTCCCTGATACCCGCGATGAAGAAAGAGACCGGAGAGGACGTAGACACAAGCGTCTACTTCAGAGCTCAACCACGTTGGCGTCGTGCGTGGGGTTTGCGCGTGTGTATTTATACCTCAGATATGTGAATCATACATGCGCTAACATCGAGACCTAGGTGTGGGGACATTCCAAGATAAATATTCGCACTAATGAGGGGGGAGTTGAGGATCCGCGCGGCTGGCGACACGCTGCGAAAAGGGGAACCCTGTGTCGGAGGATGCAGCTACCGGATTGAGGAGTGTGTACAAGCACGATTCGCAACACTGCATTCAAACACCGTGTTTCACACACGTCTTACCCTTGAAACACATCTGAGCATATTGCGATCTGCAAGCCTACCTGAGCGATTCTTCTTAATGATAATAAACTCTAAAGTGAATCTGCAGAGGAATCATGAATGAGGTCAAAATCATTGGTCAGAATTTCCCAAGGGAAAGAATGAACGCTGAGGTTAGTTTATGAACACGAATTCGGTTCTAGCTGATTGGATCACAGGGAAATTGACTCAACCTGGATCCTCTTTCAAGGGTCACCAGTTTGCTTTTTCGAACGACAGATTTGAAGCATTGCAGCTTATTGCATCAAGATTGGTATTGGAAGGTTACGTGTATCACTCCACAAAACGATAACATCAGTTGAAGTGTGACCCACTCACGAGGGAGACAAGTGTGTGTGTTCTGCGTTAGACAGAAGATATTTCTCTATCTCAACCAGTCAATATTTGCAAGTAATCACAAGAGATGCAAAACCGATCGTGTCTGATCACATCATCAGGAAACGATCAAATCAGCACCCCGCGACATAGAAATTTGAATCCCGTGGAAATGGATCATGCTACCAAGGTAATGATAACATACAAAACAATAAGTAACGTGTTCATTTCTGGCGCAGATTTTACGTTCTCAAGAAATCAGAAAGCGGCATTTGGTGATTCTTCTGTGCCTAGACGAAGATATGTTAACAGAATGAGCCGTTAGTGGTAGCCAAAACTCTGCGATTGAGGGACTGGCGAAGGAGGTTAACCCAAGCGCACAATTTTCAGGTAGTTTTCATATTTGGCAACTAGCATTCTGTTGGAAACCAATCAAAACTAGCCTTTTTTTTTAATTTGACGATTCCAAGTCTGTTACAACACTTAAAATAAACATGTCCTTCTTTCAAGTTGACAACTGGACGAATTTTTGTCTTGGCAAGCACAGATGACTCATTCTATTAACACACCCCCGTGCATGCATAATCAAATTGTCGCTTAAGCACAAGAGAACCACGAAACGTCACTTTGTGACTGCCTGAGAACACAGAATCAGCGTCAAATCGAGCATATAACTTATTGTTTTTGTGTGTTCTCGAATTTGTCTGCAGATTATTTGCAAATTTATTTATTCATTCAATTTATAAAAGCTAGCTCAGTTGGTGCCTTATTTTCTCCCAGACCCCAGTCTTTCGAATGACATCTTCTTTGACCCTTCCACTTCCACGTACACACCATCGTCGGCGTTTCGAAGCAACGGTGCCTCAGTCGGTGATTTCACACTAACCAATGAGACAGTCTCGCTCTACTTTCTTGCCCTCCTACGAGCCTACATGGACATTCAAGACCAAATCGAAGCCAATCGACTCCCGAAGGCTCAGAAGACCGATGAGCAGCAGCGGCTGGAGGTGATGAAGCGGTTGGAGAGGAATGTCTTCATCTCGTTCGCCGTGTTATACGTCATCGTGCACTGTATCTTCGTCTTCATACTCTACTTTGACGTAAGTGGATGGGCAGAATCAGTCGAGTTGTGTTTTCTGCAAAAGTACTTGCTTGTTTAATTGATTTATTATTGTTGAGCGCGCGGTTCAAAGTTGTGTGCGGTTTTTGCTGGTACACAGGCAGGGCCTCAGCCAAGGGCCAACGTTCAACTACACCCACTCATAAATGGCCTGCAAATACGAATCAGCCAATAGGAAGGGAGCGGTCGATATGATTGTAAAATTGGTGTGTACAAAATAGAAAATTAGGTAACTCATGTAAACTACATTCTTGGGGAAGCCAAACCATCAATTTTAATTGAAATCACTTTTGGTAATCAAAAATGCTATAACTCACCATCTCGAGTGGATACATTTCCCTTACACTGCCACAGCATTTCCATATCAGCTGATCCATTTTTCAAAAGTTAAATTTGCCTCTTTGTTGGATCAACCAATCAGAAGTTTTTCGTAGTTTCGAATGAAATAATCAAACTTTACTTGTTAAAAGCCCGTTTTTAAAACAATGCCAGTGATAAGCGCCTTGCTGCTTGCGCTTTGCAGGCTGATTAGATCCAACAAACATGCTCCGTTTTAATGCCCTCACTGCCATTTTCAATCGAAACGAAGTGTCACATTTAAGGCGACAGGATTACCTGAATTAAGGCGTGTGATTGGCTTGTAAACGCACACCTTTGTTTATGTCTGCCCGCAGAAATTTGATGTGCAATCAAGATGCGAAAGGAGTACGCACGTCCTAACTAACTCCACTGAATACATAATTGAAGTACTTTTGGCTCCTAATGACTGGTTTTATTGTTAGTTTTTAAATTGACTAATCTAATTCCATTATGCGCAAATGAAGGAATTATTGCTCTTGTCAACGTGTCGATGTCTGTCTTTAAACAAAGTAGTATCACCTGGTTCGCTTTGAATGGTTTGGCTTTTTAATGCCTGCAATTGCAACCAAAATGTCGCTTTAAACTACGAAAAATAAGGCATTAATTGCATGAGATTTGGATGATATCAATGAGTTTCCACGAGACAGGATTAATTCGCTAACTCCATCAAGAAATTATTGATCATAAGGATGTAGAGTGGAAAATCAATAATCTAGATCGATATGTGTTGCAGACGGCCCCATTCGAGCTGGTTAGGAGCATGACATGAAATGCATAAATCAGGCATGTAACTAGTTTCCGTGTCCTCTATTAATCTGGTACTTTAAAATACGCTCAGTTAATGTTAACGCAGGTTAATTTTCAGTAAGTTCAGTAGAAAGGCTTTACTGCATTGATATTTATTTGGAAGATGGGGAAACTTCATCAATCACTTTTCACTTTATCTGGGGTTCGCCATTTTGTTATTGATCACATTTTCAGAAAGGCCGCGTCAATCTGATTGGTCGAATTTCGAAATATAGCTTGCCTCACTCGCAATACATTATATGACTATTTATAACAATAGCTGCTCTCAATTTTAAGCGGTCGCGTGGGTGTCATTTCATCTAACGCTTAAAATTTGGCTATTTAAAGCATCCACGGTGTTAATGGTATTAAAATTGTTTGCGTCAAAAAAATCATCTTGAAAGCCTTCATCGGTTGCGGAGTTAGATTGGTTTGCGTTGTGTCCGCGCCCAACGCAATACTCGGACACGATATTTCCTCAACTTGGCTAACGCAAAATTAGCGTCCACACGACTTCTATGATCTTGTTGCAACTTGCTTCACCACAACACCTTGCTAAATGATAACTACTTGACGCCAAAACTTGCTTGAGGTGATCTTACCAAAACGATATTTCATGGTGGATGTGGGGGCTGGGGATTAGACAACTGTTAAATGACTTCTCGTCGAATTTTTTGAGGTTTTACACTTGAAGTGGACCACCAATCACAATTCGACCGTTGATTTCAGTCATAACTCAAGGTATATGACCAGGCGTTTTTGGAAACTGAACTTTCCTAAAACCCTACTAGAGTGAATTTAAACAATTTTAAGAGCAATGGTTCATGGCTTTCTGTAGTCAACTTTTGTAGGAATAAATAAGGTTACCTGACCGACCTATAACCTCAAAGAACGACTTTTGTTTGCTGCATTAGCGCCAATCAGAGAGTCAAGTTTTTGCTCATTACTACTGCAAAGCAAAATTGCTAATTAGCGTAAAGTAAATGTCGCGATGCATGGCTTGTTTAAATCAGTGCCTTGTCAAAAAATGGCGGAAATTTGAATTGCTTGAATTATTTTAGGCCAGTAAACGGAGAAGGGAAATGCGAAGAAAGGACAAAGAATATCGAGTAAGTTGTTGATAAAATGTTTACGTCGCCAAAATTCCACAAATCCCTCATTTTCACGTGTTTTTGTTTACTTTTTTTAATCGTGCTCGGTGCTGTTTCTATGACAACAAAATTGCTCTTTTCGCAAAAAGGAATTTTTGCAAAAGAACGACCAATGGCAGGAGAGCCAGAAGAATCGGGATAGCAGAGTTGCGATCGACGCTACTGAGAACACGATTTTTGACACAGCGTAAATTAGGGGGTCAATTATAACCCCCTATACGGTTTTCCTCGCATCCCTCTTAAGGTAAATTACCTTGCCTTACATGAGGGTGTTGTGACAAATTGATTCGGTAACCAGCTTTTAGATTTTCTATTCTAGACAACCTACTTAAATATTTTGAGTAGCGTTGAAAGACTATCGGCGTTTACAAAATTAAATTCCTTTAAAATTTATCATTACCTTTTAGCAAAAAAAGCCAATCTTCTCGTGAACCTATTCTACAACGACACCCTTTCAATATCATCTCCGTCAGTCTGATCATGCTACCTGTAGACGGTAAATGAAGACGAGCATTCAACTTAAAGACCTCCTCAGCACTACACCCAGATTCTCCTTTACTCCCATAACCACAACACCTACAGGGGCCTTTTGATTAAGATTTTGTACATAAAACATTTAACTACATGCCCTCTTGTTTATGTACTGTTTCCGGCAGTTTCGGAAGCGATGGCGCCTTTAGCGGAATCGATAATAATATTTCTACTAATTATGCATAAGTACGCCATTATGTTTAAAACCCGCTAGGATAGCAGATCCATGCTCAACAATCCGCGACCTACAGACGACTTCGGGGAAATCGCCTTAATCTAACGTCTTTATTCCAAAAATTAAGAAATTGGAAATTAAAGCTCTATCAGAAATCCCAGTTCGATCACCGTTGACCTCCAGCACTTCAATACTACTCACAACCAGACAGTAGCATTTTCAGCAAGTCTTCATTAATGCGCGTATTTCCAGCGTTTTGCCGAAAAACTTGTCAGTTTTGTAATCTGACTTGGCGTTCAGTCGATCCCTATAGTACATTCTAGTTTACTAACATCAGTAGATTTGATTCGACGAAAGGGCAATTTGGTGATGTAGCAAAAACCGCTATTCGTAATTTTAAAATTACAAGCAAGTTCTTGAGACAAACTCGACAGTCACAGATTATATTTCTACAAAAATGTGTGTGAACGAGCTGGAGGTGATTTCGGTAAATGCCAGAGAGTGTCACTTTAAAGGCGATTTCGCCGAAAATTTACCAAGAAAGCCCAAATCGCGTCTGACCACGAAAACACCGCGTTATCCACAGCCCCCTTGATGTCCTTCTTGGAATTTGACGTAAAAAAGGCGGCGGAGGCATCCACCTACGTCATAGCATTGGGAGGACTGAGGTGTCCGTGGTTGTCAGACCATCAGACCCAGAGCTTGTCAGGTAAACAGCCAGGGCATTTCGACTGCTCCCGCTTCTTGACTTGGATCTTCGTCTTTGTGGTTGCTTGGAGGACTCCTCAGTGGTCATTCCATCCTTCAGCAACAGCAGATCCTCGCTCCGTAGAGAAAGCTGCTCGAACTCGGGGACCACAATTCTCGGCTTCTCCTTGCGCATCACATGCTTGTGCTTCCCCTTCTTCTTCTTCTTGCTCTTGCCGTCCTCCCGATTCTCCAGCTGCGCAGGTCGCTTGCAGTCGAGGGCAGAGTAGGTGGAAGTTGATACCGAGTCGCCTTTTGCGGGGTGCTCCGACAACGCCAGAGGTCCGCACGATGAATCCTCACTGTCTCTGATCCAAATCTTGCTCAGATCCAACAGCCCCTTGGTCCGGTCCAGCAGACGCGACTTCAACGACGCCTTGGCAGCTTTCTCGGTGGGATACACTTCACTCTGCGGACGCGTGCGATCGCTGGCCGTGTGGTTGGAAGTGTTGTCGTGCGTGAGACTGCGTCTTGACCGACTTCGGTGACCTTCAGCGCCGTTGCCACGTGATTCGCGTTTCTGCGACCCCTTGCCTGGACCCCGGTTCTCCTCACTGGAAACCCTTCGAGTGACTTCGTGCCGTTCAGACCCCTTCTTTTGCTCCCTCTTCCTTTCAGTTCTCCTCTTACCCTCCTTCTTGCTTGTCGGTTCTTGCTCCGCCACGTGGTGACCTCTGCTGTTGTTGACCTCGGTTTTCATCATGGACAGATTGGAGGTGTCCAGGGAGGTCACGTTCAACACCACCTCAGGCTCCATCTGACACCCGGCCTGAGTTGTACTCGAGACAGTCGACTTCCTTTGCACGCACGGTTTCGAACCCTGCTCAGCGAATTGGGCAAAATTATGGCTGTCCACGAAGTTGGGATCCAGTTTGACCAGACTGCCAACTAGTCGATCGTTCTCCTCCTCTAGCATGTCCATGTTCAGTTTGGCCGCGTGGATGTCTCGCAGGATTCTATCCTTGATCCCCTGCTGCTCATCGGTGCGCTCACGGAACCGGGTTTCAAGAGACTTCTGCAGGTCCACCTTCGACTGGAGGAAGCGAACAGACTCTGTGAGGAAGCCGTATATCTGTTGCGCCCTGGTGTAGATCTCCTTCAGACGATCGGAGATGTCCGAGGCCTTGCGAATGAGCTCGAACTCTGGACGCTCGGCCCAGAAGAAGACTCGTTCAAGCAGACCGATGTTCTCCGTCACTAGAGGCATGCAGTAGTTGCATACTTGGCCGAGGACAATGCTGAAATGCAGCTGTAGATAGAAGAGGTCACGGTAGTAGTCCAGAAGTGGTTTCACCTTATTCCTGACCTCGCTGTGAATCTCGTCGATAGCAAGGGCTATGTTGTCCAGGAGGTGAACCTGCGAGCGACCTTCACCCCCGTACCGTTCAGCACTCGACCTCCGCTGAGAGAGCATCAGTTTGCGTGTCTGTGGCGATCTAACCAACGCCAGATGCCGAGCCGATGGCACTCTGTCGCTTCCACTGAGGCCCTGCCTGACCAGCTGTTCAGCGAGGATCTCGTTGTGTCGCACGCGAGCACCCAACTTCGTCTCAGCCTCGTGGAGCTCTGCTTTCAATTCCTCAATCTCGTCCTCACCCACCTGCAGCTGCTCCTGCACGAACTCCTTCGTGATGAGTCGATTCTGCTCGTTCACGAGTCGACGATACTCCTCCAATTGACGGTAACACACCATAAAAATGTCCTTCGTTTGGAGGATCAGGCGCAATTCCCCCTGAATGTTTGGCGGGTAAATGGGCAATTTGTCGGTCAGGGCTGGCAAATCCATCCTGTGCGGTTCGACGCTGATCGATTGACCACGTGGGCGTCAGCTGGGGCTGGGAGTGTGATTGGCGCGTTTGTTTCTTTAAAACAACGACCCCGCTCAAACTTGTGATTTGCCGTTTCCTTGTCGGTGTGCAGAATGTGCCCCAATATCGATTTCGTTAGTCTTGTTTAAGTCGAAATATTTACACATTCACCTCATTTTTGAATTCGGTACTTCACGACGCTCTATAGACTAAATGAACGCATTATCTATGATACCGTCCAACCATGAAATAAAAACTAGTTTTGTGATATTTATGAGGGACAATAAGGGAGTTGAAAGGGGCCAGGCGTTACTTGGGTAAACATTAATTTTAGCTCTGTTTGTGTTGATCAAAACAAACAACACGAGTAAACAGTGGCTACGCATGCAGACACCCGTGGCGGTATTTTAATTGCCCACCTTCAAGGAAATTTTATGAGTGTGTTTTGAGGCAAACAGCGCTAACTCGCGTTCATCATTTCTGTCGGCGAGGAAGCAAACACGTTGGTGCTTCGCGTCACTGCATTTCCTGGGTGTCTGCTCCGTCCCCCCTCCCAGCCCCCCCCCACCCCCACCGTCTACGTTGTTTGTGCAAACCTCAACACATCAACACACCGCTTTGTTGAGCCACCTAGTAAACATTTATGACTTAGCTGTTTGCTAATTGTCTTGGAATTCGGCTCCCAAACGTCGGTATCTAGGTCTTGAACACATCCACAACCAATGACCTTGACTCGGCTAAGCACGTGATTGGTTGACCTACAAATTCCACCAAACTGTGCCTTTACGGCATTCCAGTTGAAAAAGTAGAAATGACGATGGAAAGAAGAAGTCAAACCAAAACCTAATTAATCGACCTTGAACAGTTTGTTTTACTGCAGTAAAAGAATGTGTGCCAAACACGATGCTGTAATCCTCTACAACTAGTTATATTTATCAGAAAATCACTTGCTAGTGTACTTATCTCACCTGTATTTGAGCAGAATAAGATTTTGAGAATCTCTACAAAACCGAGTTTGTTCACAGTATCACAAAATTTAACTGTCGGGCAATTAGGAGGATGTTCTATTGCTCACCAGTGGCCAAAATCATAAACTCAAATTCCAGACCTCATGAAGAAAGCGCTCATTGATGCATTCAGATGTCGCTGTGTGCAGTTACCTTCGATGACCTTGAAAGATGGATAAGGAAAGGTGAGGCGGTAAAAGAGAACACAAAACTAGGGACGAAATATCGAAAAAAGCGAAAAGAACGATTTTTGGAGAGTGCAAGCCAAAGTCCAGCTGCCTAGTGAACAGCAAGATCGAAGTGATGCGGCCAACAGGCCACAATCTAACCACTGGTGCTTCTCCTCTGGATGCGCTTCCCCGCTGTGTTGTTTAAATGTTTCAGTCAACAATATGGCTGACACCAGGTGCTTTTAGTGTGTCCTATGTAAACGAACCCAGTGCCAGTGATTAGTGAGGTTGTAAATCTGAGAGGTGACACATAAAGGGATTTGGGAGAAGGTAGGCAGAACACCGAGCCAAAAAATGACATTGCATGCTACTTATTTGACTTTAAGTAGGGAACAGGGTTGACCATTTGGTTTGTGATGACAGTAAACAGTTCAAGAAATTTCAAATTCAGTGCTCATCCTTCTTCCTGCTTTCGTTTTAATGCCATTTGTTGGACGATATTCCCCAGCATATTATAATTGGTTTGTGAAGACGCGTTAATATGCGACCTTTAGCCCACCGTTACTGTCGCATGCAATCGAAGAATTCAAATAACAAAATTCAACAGGTAGCGGAAACCTCGTCGCAGTGGTTTTGCACTCGAGAGATTGATTAAAGATCTGTTTACACCAAGTATCTGGAAACCGTTAGGGTTTTCGACTTGCTTTGCATGGCTTTGAGCCAATAGTCTTCAGCTTTTTTTCGAAGAAACCATCCAAAAGGGTTTCTCCTTCTAATTATATAAGAGTAAGACCATGAACAGCCCAAAACGAATTTCACAAGTTTGTATAAAAGGCAGTAAATGCTGTTGTCTAAAATTCGTCATTCGTTATACTGAGAGTTGAAAATGTTGACATCGACCTGTCATCGTTTTATTGGACAAGCAGTTCGTTTAAATGGCTTTACTTAGAGTGTTTGATCGATGATTAGTGAATAATCTCAAATTTTGACAAGAGTAGATATTGCAAGCAAATATTTGAAAGCTGCCAACCTTTAAACTTATAAGTAATTTGATAGTAAAAGACTTGTAATTCACAGATATTAATTCGTTAAAATTTAATTTACTCAGTTTGCAAGGAAATGAGTACAACATAGGTGAAGCGGTTTAAGTTGATCTCGACTCTGCCAATAGTGTATCAAGAATCATTTAAATTCATTCACCAGTAAAAAATTAAGACGCATGACGAGGCTCCAATTTTAACAACTACGCAGACCTGTTCTATTTAGGAAATCTTCAAGTCAATTTTCGTTAGGATTTTTGTAATCATATTAAACTACGATCAGTTGTACAATATAAAGAACATTAAATAGGACTTGCTTGTATGCATTTATTGGATTATCTTGGTTAACCCTGATTAACACATTATGATAATTTTGGGGACCAATGCCAGAAGCAAGTACATTGATGAATGGAGCACATTAATAATAATAATAACAATAATAATATAGCAAAAATTTGTCATCCGTAATTGATGTCCACCAAAATACCGATTAGAGCAAAGGATGTGCATAGTTTAATTTGCAATGCAGCATTCCCAAACAATATGTTAAGCTTAAAATAAACTGATGTGATAAGATTTTAAATTTTTCACGTGTTTTGTAGTTTAAAGAAACCTGCAATCGTGTTCCATGAAAAAAGGATTCAGCAACGAATTCTTCGGAAAAATTCAAATTTATTTGATTTGCATTCTGTTGATTGTTTAATCTAAACAGCTGGCCATTAATTACATTCTAGGGCTTGATTTCATTTTTTATAGGGAAACGGAGGATCCGAATTTTTACAGATGATGACACGCCAAATTTGGGTTCCCTTATTATGTAATAGAGATGCCTAGTAAAAGAAAGTCATTAAAAGTGGGACAAAATGATACTTTATTGTGCATCATATCGATTGGTACCAGATTACTTTAAGACTAAATTCATAAAGTTTTTTCCAGAAAATCTTTAATTGAAGCAGTATTTAAGTAATTTTTGGTGTCAAAAAATGCCGTGGTTCCAATAAAGTGCCCCAGACATTAAATCGTTGTGCTGATTTATTAAATTATGAAGAGTTGTATCGAAATGTAATTCGCATACTTGCCACTACAAAAAACGAAATGTGGTGTGGCTCAATAGGGATCTAATTTTTAATCAAATGTCACAATAATCTTTAACTTTAACTGGCATTTATCGAAGTCAAGTTTAATTTGGATTGAACATGCACTGTTGTTTTTCTTACTATTTATATTTTATTTCCTACTTTAAACGCGAAACTTTTGTTTATTGGGCTTAAGATGATTATTTTAGGATGGTGTGATGTTTTGTTTGGTAAGTTCTTCTACAGATGTATTTCGTAAGTGTTTCTGCCCTGAAAATTCTGTTCATTCATTTTTATTTCGTGAAAGTATTTAGACTTGTTGTTCTTCGCATTTTTCTGTCGATACCATGTGGCTTGCGCACCTTCATCTTTATTTTGCCGTGGCGGATACGTTTTCCCTAATATTTTTAGACCTTTAAAGATGCTTCGCTGCTACAGCTAACTCAGACGGATTTTTGTAATGGACTCAAAAACAAACGACGCGCAGCTGTTCCTGTCGAGTGTTTCGGGAGTACCTAACCGCCAAACAGGACCTCTTTTTGCCAGTCGTCATGCAACTCATCCGCAGATTCCTGTGTCACTTCCAGCTAATTTTGCCGTTGTTGGAGATAACTTCAGTAACTGCACTGTCCGGCCGACTATTTCGTCGTGTAAAAGGAAGCCGAGTGCCTCACCGCCTGCTCCAAATGATCGTTCTGTCGAGTCATTTTCTAATGGCAGCCCAGCTGCGCCTGAGTGTCGTTCCACAGCTTTCAAAAGCTGTGTCCAGGCCCCTTCACCGGTCAAACGCCCATGCCAAAATAGCGTTGGTCCGGTTGAGGCACGTGCAATTGCAGCACCGATTCAACATCCTGCTCCACCTTTTCCAAGTGATTTGACAAACCAAGTTGCACCAGTGACTGTAGTAAATAATGTCTTGTCTACACAACCTTGTGAAGATGCTTCCTCTAACATAGGAGTAGAATCTGTTATCTCGAACACTCCCTCATCGACGGATCATGATCGCTCAACTTCGGGTAAACTTGAGCAAGTTATAGATCACGTGCTCGAATTGGCGCGAAGTGATGAGCCACACGAGGACGTTTTTGTTTTGCCTGTTCGAACCCGGGAGTTTATTCCAATGCCGTCACCTCTAAATCAAGGTAGTACACCTAGTTCCAGTCTTAACACTTCGCCCCCTGTATCACCGTCTAGTTCCCCTCGGCTTATATCTCCCGCTTTTTCCAACTCCGCTCTTCCCCCGAACTCAATGGTAATCTCAACCCACTCTTTTCCCAGATGCGCACCAATCGATCAGTTCCAGGGTGGCCTCCAATTGCATCAACGTCCTGCACCTTCTGGGAATGGGTCAACCCCGGGTGCTATGATTAGCGATTTGCAGCGCGAAAGGTTTCGTTTGCAACCTGTGCGTGAACCTACCACTCAAGTACCAGGACCGTTACCACCGTCGACTGTTGCGATGCTAATGAAAACGACCCCAACTGCAGATTCAGTTGATACGTCTTTCATGCAGTCCAAAGGGATAACTCAAGGTGGATATTTCGATCCTTCAAGTACGGCTGTTCAACCGCATGGGTACGGTCCTCGTCAAATTGTGTCCAAAGTGTCTATGGCTGTTGCCGATACGAAGATCACTGCAAACATTGTACCGGTTCAGTCGGACATCCAGAAGCAGTCTCTTCAACAGATACACCAACAAAATCAGCAACATCTTCAACCCAGGGTGTTTGCATACATCCCTCAACGCCAAATTTATGATTCCACAGGTCCTGTTTTTACTGTCCCTACGACTGTTCAACCTAGGCCGAACATATCAACTAATCCGCTTGCTGTGAAGAAAGAATCTACACTAGAGTTCGTGAATCAAGCTAGCTATTCACCGCATACGCCTACTGTACCCAATGGCGTTACCCAAGTGGCTTCCGCTGTAAAGCAGGTAGGTGTAGCCGCGCCTCACGCAATGCAGTATGCGGACATGTCGAAGTCCGCTATTGGGCCTGTTGCTGGAAGGAAGCGTTCCTCTACCTCTTCCAAAAGAAAAAAGTCTAATTCGGGACATCAGCCCATCACTCAAGGTACTAAGGTCACAGTTTCCGTCGGACAGATGGCGGCAGCCCGGAATCCGCTCGTAGCTCCTTCGAATATGGAATTTACGCAATTACAGCCTCCACCGAGACAAACTGCTGCTGTTCAAGAGATATTGAACAAGTTAATGTATTTTGACTCGAAGAAATTCCTGTCAGATCCGGTGATGGAGGCATTTTCTTGCGCCCTACCTCCTCTAGCTGGTCCCACGTGTACAGTAAATGCGACTTCAACAAATGATGAATCCTGGCTGAAGAATTGCGGCGCTAAGTACAAACGTTGCGGCCTTGCTCTGAAGACCGTCCCGCCCACCACCGGTTCCGAATCTGCGGCCGAGCTGGGTGACCTTTATTTGCATCAGCGGTTGCTCCAGCCTTTGTCGCGTCCAACTATGCAGGGTGTTGGCTATGTGAGCAAAATCCCAGATGTCCCGTCTCGTGTTTGTGTGTCGCCTAAGCCCGTAACTTTTGAAAATCGAATGCAGTCTTTTTTTACGAGTATAAGGCAATCAGACTCTCCTCATGCATCAACCCCACTGACTATGCCGTCGGATGCTGCTTCCAGTGTTGCTGCCGCCGCTTCTGACTCACGGTGTTCAATACTGCAGATGCTGAAGACGCCATGCCCCCCTCTTGAGGGTCCTGCCGAAAGAAAAACGCCTCCCCTTCCGCTCTGCCATATCCCAAACACGTGTTTGCTGAGAGCTCCTTCATCTCAAAAGAATCCTGTTGCTGAGACTAATTCGAGCGCTTTCATCGACTGTGAGACTGGGGAAGTTGTCGCTTCTCGCCGTGAACCAGTAGTACCTTCGTTCATAAATAAATCCAAATTCGAGGACGGAAAGGCCCGTGTTATTTTCACAATCAATCCAGCTCAGTTTGAGGATGTACCAAGGCTCTTGCAGTATATATGTAGCCGGCTTGGAATCAATCCCAGCTGTGTCACTTACGCTATGACAAACGGGGAGGGTGAAATCACTTTCCAGTCCAATGGTTCTACTCACTTCGAAGACAATTTGCGTGAGTTTGAAGCCCACTTAAGGCAATACTTTCCGACTCTGTTGGTCCGAATGGGTTCAGCGGCTGCTCATGAAAAAGTCGAGGATACTGGAGAAATTTCGAGCCAAATGAAATTGTTTGCTGAGTTACAAAAGGAGAAATCAGAGGACCCCTCCCTCCAGATGTTTGCTACCGTTAAGCACAAAGAAGAACCGATTAGTGTGGCTTCAATTTTGTCCTCAAAGAGACCAAGTGGAGAATACTGTCGCGTGTGTAATTCTGTTGTCCCACAAGGCAAGGGGCTGAGACGGAAGCTTGATGAGATAGCTGGCGCCGGTTGCGCCTCTTGGACAATTGACCATGGCTACCATTGTTCTGACGTCCTCGCATTTTGTAGTGATGGGTGTTTGGACAAATTTGGCGCCTTTCTCTCTTCATGCACACCTCCGCACTGTAACGCGCAAGCTAACAACAATGCATCGGATCAGGCCCCCTCCGTGGCTGAGTCGCGTCATCACCCTCACCAACTCGTCTTCGGTGGCATTCCGGGCACGATTCCTGTCCTCCTACAGCATTTGCCCCACAAGAGCCTCAAACTGCAGACCCTCGGTCGCCGCAATTCGGCTCTCGCCGTTGGAAAACGAAAAGTGTCACCTAAGCAGAAGAGGTGGCGCGATGTGCGTTGGCGTGTCTACAGGTCCGACTTGTATCACACGCGAAAGTTTGCCACTGTTCCCCTAACCCCGGCTGAAAACGAAACGAACGCTGAGCTACACCGCACAACCATCCGCGACTTGGATGTCGCAGATTTACGGTCGTGCATCTTGTGTGGTTCCAAGGGCGATGCTAGTGTGTCATCGGCGGAACGTCTCCTGTGCCTTGGGATTGATCGGTGGATTCACCTGAACTGTGCTCTTTGGTGTTACGAGATCTACGAGTCGGTGAGTGGCTCCCTACACAAAGTGGACGAGTGCATTGATCGCGCTCTGAAGACGGTTTGCTCACACTGCGGAAAGTTCGGTGCGGGTCTGCCTTGCTACAACCCACGATGCTCTCTTGTGTACCACGTGCCGTGCGCCATTGATGCTGGTTGTATGTTTTTTACAGACCGTGGAATGTACTGCCCCAATCACCAACCCCGCGATCCTCATCCTATGCAGCTGACTTCGTTAACGGTGAGCAGAAAGGTGTATCTTACTCGGGACGAGGGCGCCCAGGTTGCCAGTGTGATACAAGACGAGGCACGCTCCCGCCGGGTTCGCATTGGTAGCGTAATTTTGCACAATGTTGGGCAGCTACTGCCGCACCAAATCGAGAACGAGAATTTCCACAGCCGGAAGTACATCTACCCTGTGAACTTCCTTTCCACACGAATTTATTGGTCGATGCGCCGTCCTGGTCAGCGCGCACTTTACCACTGTGAGATCAAGGAGTCCAATGGTCGGCCTTTATTTCAAGTCACTTCTGTCGACAAGGGTCTTCCGGATGTTGTGCTTCAGAATGAAGATTGTAACGAATTATGGAAAGAAATTTCCAGGACGATTCGGCAACTTCGCCAAGCCAATGGTCTTATCCAAAACTTTCCTGATCGGCTTCGGGGAGAAGATATGTTTGGTCTGTCGGAGCCACAGATTGTGCGGGCAGTTGAGTCGCTGCCGGGTGTAGACAACCTAGTCGACTACGCCTTCCATTTTGGCCGCCTGCAACTTATTCCAGGAATGCCACTCGCCATCAATCCTTCGGGGTGCGCTCGTTCAGAACCCAACTTTCTCACCTACCTCCGACGCAAGCGGGCGTTTGTTAGTCCCCACGAGAAATCTCCCACAAAGTCAGCATGTCGCCAATTCAGGAGTTACGGCCGCCAACCTACTGGAATATCTACTGCATGCGAACTCCAGTCGTGGAATCGTCTGTCCATGGATCTTGGAGTACCGAAGAATTCTAGCTTTACCAGCTGGTCGCATCAGTATCGACACTTGAAGAGAGAATTTCAAAGCAATGTTGCTTTTGGTCGGTCGCGTATACAAGGCTTCGGGCTGTTTGCTGCGCATGATTTGGAGCAGAACACGATCGTTATCGAATACATCGGTGAGCTTATCCGACTTGAGTTGGCGAACAAGAGAGAGAAGGAGTATGAGTCGCGAAATCGGGGCATATATATGTTCAGGCTCGAAGACAACATGGTAATCGACGCAACCATGTGTGGGGGTCCAGCGCGCTACATCAACCACTCGTGCCAACCAAATTGTTTCACAAAATATGTGAATTTTGATAACGAAGGGCATATTGTGATAGTCACTAAGAGGAAAATCGAGAAAGGCGAAGAGTTGACCTATGACTACCAGTTTGACCTTGAGGATCGGCCAAGCAAAATCCCCTGTCTCTGTGGGGCAGTTGGCTGTCGAAAGTGGATGAACTGATCTCAGTGAGTGTACCCGTCTTCTATGTGTACAGCCATGTAAATATCTCTTCATTTGTGAGGCGTGTATATAGAAATGAGCAGGATCTCTTACCCAACTATTCGTCTGAGTTATGTAATCGATTCCACACCCGTCGCTGCTTCCCCGAAAGGCGTTTCTCCTGATCTCAGTACACACATCCATCACGACGCCCCGATTGCCTTTCATGTAGATATGAGCCACCCACAAGCGTGCTTCCTTCATCCACGGCCGACTGCTTTTTCTAGGACTGGAACTCCACTTCATGCTGAGACATTCCTTCGCCATCACCCCGTACCCTCCTCTCTGTCACACTGATCTGAAAAGGATGCTGCTCAAACCATGTTACACACATGTCCCCTTCCCCCCACCACCACTCACGATCTATTAGCGCATACACAAGCCTGTACATATCTGTATTATGTATATTTTCTTACCTTTACTGCGTGCGGCGCCGTTGTGCGTGCAGATATCGTGTAAAACAACACCCTGCTTTTATAATGAATGTTTGTTGCGCTCTCTGCGTGGTGGGGTTGTTGTGTCCCGTCAGGGGTACTTCATGTGTCACAGTGCGCCCAGTTTAAGCTACATTGTTCACGCCTTGAGTGATTGCGTGCTGCAACTCGATGTAGTTTTGGAAGCGAATTGTGGGGAGTGCCTACGTGCTGGCAGTAGTAGAAGCGTCTTAGGTTTGGCAACATCCCAGGCTGTTTTGTACGGGTTTCACAATCATTTTGTGCGGGACCGCGTATTTATGGATTGAGCGCTGTCCTTGTTGCCATCTGCTCAATTATGTGCTGTGTGGTTTGGTTGTGGGCGTCGGGAGTAGCCAATTGGGGCTGAGAGTGTCTTCGTCGAATCAATAAATCGATGTAGTGGTTGGGAAATTGGGTTTTTGTGTCTTCGTTTGCTGCACTAACGTCGTTATTCAAATCAAATGTCAACGGGCCTAGTCTACCCACGCCTACCTTAGAGCATTCGCGCTGTCATAGCTTGACAGTTAAATGGGGTATAAATTACATTTTAATAGCCTCCTCCAGTGGGTTTTTTATGGTCGCCACAGTCACCTCTCCGGGGACTTCATCTTTTTACGACTTCCTTACAGTCGCGCCATTTTTTACTGGTCAGGGATGTGAAATTTCGCCACATGGTTTGTTTCGAACTGATGTATAAGTAACAGCGCTACTGTTCACTTATAACTAAATCCGAAAATGGGTCAGTTTATCATCGATCAAGGGGGCTTGTTCTGCTGTGTAGTTGGTAAGATTCTCTCTCGAAGCACCTCCTCGAAGTTTTCCGTCTAATTTACAGGGTGACGGCCACCCTTCGAAGAAGTAGGCACGTACACACCCAAAATGACTTGTGGGGATGGTGAATAATTTGCCCTGATGCTGCGCTTCTTGTTGGTTCCCTCAACCCATCTCCAGAACCAATCAGAATGTGCCCAGAGTTGTCATTCCCCAATGCCGGTTGTTTCTTAAAATACTCACAGCTTTGACTTTTAGACTCGCACAAGTGCGCAAGCATTTAATCCCAAGACATTCGTGACTTTGATCTGCCACCCATGTGTACCCAATAAGTTCCAGGTTAGAGTCGCTCATGATCTCGATCCACTGCAAAATTGGTGCATCTTTCGAATTAACATCAACACCATAGCTCTTCTATTTGCGGAAGAGAACTCAGTCGAAGCGATCGTTGATTGATTTTTGGTTGTTGATTGCCGCCGTAGTAGTTCGTGCAGTTGTAAAATCATGAGCTTTGAAAGTGAATCGTCGTCCATAGAAGTAGTTAACGGGTCGACTTGTGTTTCAGACATCAATTTACAAAACGCAACTAGTAAATTAACCTCGGAATTTGGTTCCCGTGTTAGAAGCTCCCCAATTTACATGTTTCTGCAGATTAAAATCTGTCCCACTCATTTATGCCCCAAATGCTTGCCTTCTTTATGGCTTCAAAATGCCACAAATAATCTGGTAGTTTGGGGTAATGGCTTGTTTTTGTGCCGTGTTTAAAAGTAACCAGCTGATTCAGGATGTTTTACGAAATCGCAAATGAAATGGATGTCGCGAATGACGCTATCTATTCTGGTATCTGTGGTCGATTGTTGGCTATGGAGAAGGCCTGCATGTCGCCATACACTTTAACTAAGCCAGTGTTGTGGATCGTGTTTATTCACACCCCCTAATCCGGTTGCTCCACCTCCGACACAGGGTTGCCCTTTTCGCAGCATGTCGCCAGCCGAGCAGATCCTCAACTCCCCCTCATTCGCATGAATATTTATCTTGGATTATCCTCACACATGGGTCTCGATGTTAGCGCATGTATGACTCACACATCCGAGGCATAAATACACATGCGCAAACCCCACACACGACACCAACGTGGTTGAGCTCTGAAGTAAACGGTTGTGTCCACGCCCTCTCCGGTCTTTTTCTTCATCGCGGGTATCAGGGAAACGTAATCGGGCCAATATTAATTCTTTGGCCCCGGAGCGGTTCAAGACCACA
>UXSR01000522.1:0-28706 GCA_900604375.1 Mesocestoides corti
AACGCATAACTTTGAAGTCACACTTTAGACGATTTATGGTGAGGCAATTGAGATCATAACACGAGCAAATGCACTCCTCATCTGTGTAATTGTTCAAGTTAGCAACTTGTTTTACTAGACGGCAGAGCCATGTACTTAGACTGCACTAATAAGTATTTTTTAATAACCACACGATTAAATGATTGCTGTCTACACGCGACATGAATCAACATTGCCTCAAAACGCTCATTTAGATGATCAGTGACATTTTTGTCATGTTAAGCTGCATCGAGTTTGGTGGAACTGCGACGAAACAGTTTCACGAGGTTTAATTCATGACTGTGCTGCTGCTCTTGGGAAAGTTGGAGGTGGTTTAGTCGATCTCAAATTGGTCTTTTCGATCCAAGGCGACCTTCCAGCATTGATAATCACCTTATCAGTGATCGATTTCAAATAGCCAATGAAGTCGCTGAGAGACTGATCGTTTGCGAATCGAGTGCCTTTATGCGGTTTAGAACGACCTCGTTGCACTTTGAAAGCCGATGTTTGGCGATATTTCTCTTCTCGGTCGCCAACACAGCAAGTCCTTCTTGACGTCAAAAGAAGCCGGAAGCAAATGCTAAATAACGGTATCAGATGAACGAGTTGTTATTTGTCTGGTGCGGTGGTTGCAGAGAAGTAGAAATTAACGAGTCTCCTCCACGTGGCCAAAGGATTCTGCGAGCAACTCACTCCATCGAAGAGGCATCATCTGTCACCATGACAACGCTGCACCACACAGACACCAGAAACTTGGAGGGTTAAGACGGAGAGTGCTCCCGACCTTAGAGTTTAGTAAACAAGTATTGTTTACACGTGTGTGTGTGTGTATGTGCGAATAATGCAGCATAAACGCGTCGACATGTCATTTACTTCCCTTGTAGTGACCAAATTTTGCATAAAAAAATCGTTCCACATTTTTTCGTGAACTTACAATTCTCGGGCATTTTGGAGTAAAAATCTTACTCTTTCTTAATTTATCGCGTTGCTTCTGTTTTTATTCAACACAACTCACGAAGATCGTTTAAACTTTTTATCTGAGGTAGAACTATCCAATCTTAGTGGTGGTGGTGGTGGTGGTGTACAGAGCCCTGTTTTTAAATGCTCCCTAATGAATGAACCCGTCTTAACCGCCCTTTTCTAACAGGCTAATTAGAACAAATTAGCTGAGGCTTGACAAGAAGTTGCAAATTAATTTAAATGGCGAGAAATTGCAGATAAAACACACGCTTTGTACAGATAACGAATTAGAGAACTCGGAAAACGTTGGGAGACGTGTTTGGGAAATGATAGAGGGTTTTATTATTGAATTTTTAATTTGCATGTAACTCCAGGTGCTGAAGTGCGTGCTCCGTGGGATATAACCTTTGGTTGTTTATTAAAGGCACTTCGTGCTTGCAATAGTTGCTGTCAATAAGGATTGCTTAATAAACGTTACAGAGGGCATTGCTTCATGCCGTTTTGCTAAGCCACTCAAGCAACAATTTGGTGTTTAAAAATTTGCGCCCAATTGATTGTATGTGTGTGTTTAAACTTGTGGAGAGGAAGACGAGTCGAGAAGCCATCCGATAGTAATATGTCGAAGACAAAAATTTTGCGTTTAATTGAGCACTGATACAAATTTTAAGTGCTGTCCTGCCTGTCGGAATGGCATGTGCGCGACAGTCGATTAGGCAACACCCACCGCCCCTACGCTCCACCGCTGCGTTGTTTTTGAGTCAGGCGCCCCCGTTATGAATGCGACCAAAATGGACTGGGCATTAGGCAATTGCACTGCCCCGCTATTTATCCTGGGAACAAAAAACATAATTGTCCATTTATTTAATGGTTGATGCTGTAGGACGGGAGGCAAAATTGTCATAAAAATGCAAAATAGTGATTTTGGTCCCTGATTTGGTGGTCGCCGAGTCGACTCGAACACAGGCCACCTCACTGCACTGTTGGTCTGCCAATCGCATCCATTCAATCGTCGATTGGCCTTTTTCGAAGTTCGACTTGACCTTCAGTTTACTCCAGGGAGATGGTGCCGAAGCGACCACTTTTACTCCTTTTGATAAATCGGATTGTGGAAATTTGAAACTTAAACCACACTACTGAAATCGACTGTCGTTAACTGTCAGATCTTTCTAAAAAAAGATTTTGCAAATTGATCAGTTTTTTCTACACGGAACTTACCAAATCATGGCCCTGTTTTTCACAACATGGAATAACTTACTGTCATTCAAAATTATCCATAACCTTACTCATTTAAATGTAGGAATAAAAGTGTCATAACTAACTAGATTACGGCTTTACGTAGCTTCCCCTGTTTCCGAACACAATTAACTTTGGGTACGGAGTTAATTATAAATGGGGTCTTCTTAATTAGGACGAAGCTATTTCTATGTGTCGCACTAATTAGTTTGTTTTAATCAACAACCGTGAGGCCGCGTAGAGTAAAAGTTGTACATGTGGGTATTTAAATCTTCACAATGGACTAGACTAGAGTGCTGTGACGACAGGACTGACCAAGTACGTTTCCATAAACGTCACCGATGGCGGTGTTCAGCTTGTATCCGTAAATTAAACGAGGAAGTAAGCATGCGTCATCCAGTTCCCAGCCACAACCACTTCAGAAAGTTTTGCTTCTTGGACGCTTGTACCTTAGCAAATGAGCCAATGCCAGCAGTAGATCCCTTGCATTACCGACGCAAGAACGACCGGCTTTTGGATGCCAGTAAGAAATAGCAGCTACTGCTCTGAGCAGGAAACTGTATCGTGGGTTTACGGAGTAGTAGTAATAGTACTGCCGCACACCGAAACTCTTATTGCTGACTCAGGCATTTGGTAGTTTCGACAAACAGTAAAATAATCTCTGTACTGACTCGTTGATGGCGTTTCGAGAGGCTTTTACCTTAAGCCCTCTTTACTGCACGATTGACAGTCGTAAATTAGTGGGAAGTGAGCCGGTTTTCATCACACAAATCCTGGTTAAACGTCGTCGCGGTAAATTTAACTGAGGCAACAAGCAGCATCCCTTTTTGTCGACAGAATTGGCAATCTCGCGGTTTCTGGCGAACTCTACACACAGAAAAAAGTTCTTTTTTTTTTCCACATACTAAAGCTCGAAATCGTTCGTTGGCACGACTAACCACTCATTCGTTTTTTTTTCACGGTTCGCTGAACTCGCACTGCGATAACTCGTGCCTTCGGCAGACTGAATGTAATGGTTTTTGAGTGTGTCGCCGCGAACAAAGCTGTTACATTGTTGATTGGCTTCTTTTGGCGTACTTTTCACACCTCCAAAGTCGTGCCTGGAGTGTAACATAGATTAGGCATGCGATTTTGCATATCGCGTGAGCTTATTTATTAAAGTGCCTAAGACACAGCATTTGACAGTCAGACCTACGCAAACTCTTGTCCAACAAGTTGGTCTCAGGCTTGCTTTGAAGGCCACTTCTGCTCAAATGTGAATTAGTCAGCCTCTCTAAACCCATGCTGCATTTACAAACAGCGCTGCATTTTAATAAGCGCGTATTTTGCATAAAATCAGTTGTGTTATCAGCATACTATACAGAAAATTTGCAACCAGGAGTGACTTTTTACGTTTCGACACCATTAAAAGGTCTGAAGTTTCAATAAAAATTCTATCAATAATTCACAGATTTTAATGGGCCTTGCTCTAAAACTGCCGTTCTTTCCGGAATGCACAGGTGGCATTTAACACTTTAACAGTGGGATGTTATGCATACACACAGTATCTCTTTCGAGAAACTGTATTTCCACCGTTATCTGAACCGCTTTTTCAACTTTTTGCTCGCTCTCCACGTTGGACACCGTGGCAACATCATAGACGGTTTCGACGGTCATGCACTAGGCGATAATTGCCCCAAAACCTGGCAGAGAAGTGTTAGTCAAGACTACCAGGAGATCAAATGTTTGTAGGGTCCTTTTTAAGTCGGTAGGAAGACGCATTTGCCTTGGTTCCTACTGCGGAGGGTAACTTTTTTGCATACAAGTTTGCATCACTTCCAACTGCCATTCATGAATTTTGTCTTTCCCCTGAAGAGAACCTTGGCACGTACAACATCTACGTGAAGCGGGCGAGTTTCAAGGACGACGGCGTCCTCCAACAGTTTGTGGCCGAAATGGCCGGTCAGCCAGTGATTGCGCCTCCTGTTCTCGAAGAGGTACGTGCATTGGTCTTTTCTACTTCCCACCGACCCACTTACGAAACCCCCCTTAACTAAGCCAATCTGTGATTTGCGCCTTTTGACGTTAAAGGGTGGTCAAAAGCACCGACAAATCGCCCCTCCCTCGCGTTGAAATTGAAACCTCAGTCATGTGGAAAGGCGATGGGTTTGGATATTTTCCTCCCCCTCACGTTGTCGGTTTTAGTGTCAACCAGTGCACAAGCTCTGCTTGCAGTGGTTTGGTTTTTAGCCGTTTTGTTTACAAATTAGTTGCGGCAAAAATGCACCAACAACGCCACGCCTGGGCTGTGTGCTGGTTTGACACTTTGTGCGAAAACACACAGCACCCTTTCTTGAGAATTCTCGGCGGTGTTAAAAGTAAGACAAACAAACAAACAAACGAACAATGCAGATGAGGTGCTGTTTTTTGGGACAAATTTAAGCAGAGTCGAGTAAAAACTCGTGAGAAGGCGGCTTATCTAGCCTGAAAAACTACAGCCACCGAAATGAGCGTAACCGTGCGCGCGGTGTGCTCTGCATTTGGTTAAGTGGATGTAGGAAACAGTGCTTCCCCCTGTGACAACTTAAATTAACTGCGTCTTCAACGAAGCGGTAGGCTGGGGTAACTTGAATAGCGAAATAGCAAATCTTTAACAAAGTTGAAGGCTGGTCGAATTGTTTCGGCACGTAGAAAACACCCACGAAGGCACGTGAAGACACTTTCAGAGAAAGAATTAGGATGCTTGCGACACACAAAAAATCTTTGTGCAGCAGGCGTGTTATTGGTTGCTGTTCCACACGCATTCCAGACCACGGTGGGTGTGAAAAAGGTTGTAGATTTCACCAGAATGTGCCGTGAATCGCGTTAATTCACACTTGTTAATCCGGTTCCCACATTCTTCGACGTGCTGCTCCCTTTTCACAATGCGCCGTCAACTCACATTTCAGTGGAGCGAATGAGCATCCGGGATTATCACTACGTGTGTGTGGCAACATTCATCTAGGTGTCAAAGGTTAGCGTATTTTTGACTTACGCGCGCCACAAATGACACAACGACACAAACTTGGTTGTGCTCTGGGGCGAACGGTTGTGTCCACCCCCTCTCCGGTTGTTTTCGTAATTGCGGGTAGCGGGGTGGCGTAATCGGACCAGATCCGAATCAGCGGCCGAGAAAACATTCTGGAGCCCACAGCAGTGCTCTTGTGAAACCAAAATCTCCATTCAAGAGCAAGGATAGCAGCTTAGAAGGATGTTTTCGCGAATTCAGCTTTAATCGCACCTTAACCGACTCTAGCCAAATTAAAGCTGTTTTTGTTGTTAACAAAGGGCTCACACCACTGTGTCGTTCCTTGTAAATTTGGAGAAATTTAATGCGCTTAAGACACTACTTAGTTTGGACACCGATGCCTCTTTAATTCACGGGGCTCAATCAATTCTCAAATTTTACGGCCAAAATTTACCTCTGAAATTGGCTGTTTGCCCAGATTTGAAACAAATTACACTCTTTCATGCAATACGTTGAATTTGTGGACATTAAATTAATAAACATTGTAAAAATCCATGTAAAGCATTCAAGAAGTTTGTAAACCACAGATTACGACCATGTGACCCCACTAACTGCCGCTGGTTGTCGCTGGAGGTTCCAAAACTGGAGATCAAAATGTTCAAGAATATTGATTTTCAATTAAATCCAAATTAGGGCCCAAGAGTTGGGCTTTTTCACTGTTGTTTATAAGCATAGAATACGTGCTAAGAGCGGGACTTTTCGCAGATTTACTGAAATTTGCCTAATTTGTCGATCTCTGTTTTCACCAGTCGTCTGGTTTGTAGGCCAACCTGTTAGAATATGTCTTTTTTTTACAAATTTCGCACTAATTAGGAAAAGATTGTACGATTTTAGCGTTTAAACCGCTTCATGTCAGAAGGTGAAATAAAATTAGCTCCGATGACACTTCGGTTTAAGAACAAACCGATGGTTTTAATAACTTTTTTTGAAAAATGGCATAGTCTTTTCGTAATTTGATTGATAAGTTTGATAAAACACTGTAGTTAATTCTTAGTAAATCGCCTGCCGCATCGTCTTCATCCTCTTTTTGAAGTTAATCGTCTAAATTGCCTGAATAGCCAAACCGTGGCAGATGGCGCTGAACAGATTTGTTTAAAATGGCAGAGCGTGGTTTTTCAAAATGTTAATGCTCACGGAATTGGAATAAATCTCAAACGGTATGCCGTGGAGACAAGAAGCAGCAGCAGCAACAACAGTAATCATTCATTTTTGACGTGGTCGCGAGATGTGCGTGTGTGGTAGTGCTGCAAAAATGCATTCAGATGCTAAATTAGCAATAGCCCTTAGCGATGCAATTCATCTCCCACTACATGGAGTCTGCGTGTCCATCAATACGGTACCTCCTCCTACTTATTATCTCTGATAAACATCATCCATCTATTTACAAGATTGACTCTCATGCACTGCTTTCTGCAACTGAAAACGGAAATTGTAGATGCTGGTGGTGTCACCATGTTGGTACGATTCAACCAATCAGCATGAAGATGACGCAACTGCAATCAGAATCAGGTTGTCATTGGTGGAAGTTTGTCTTTTAAGCTATAGGAATGTAGCGAGAGCAAACGGAGGATTGGATTGAAGTTTAAGTCGGCTCTTTTGACAAAAAAATTACAAAAGTAAGGATATTAATCGAATATATGTGCTTCCTTGGCTTAGTCGGACGCAAGTTCCCTGATTCAACCAATTTTTGTGATATTTTATCTTTGTCGAATGTCATGCTGTGCATTTGGCTTGAGGAGGAAACATCAAAACCACCCGTGCGATGACCTAACTGAGTTCGGAGTGTGGTGTTGAACGTAGAAACGCGATTTGCCGTCCACTTTATAGCTAAAGCGCTTCCAAACGCAATCAGCCGGCCAGTCGAATTTGCCGCTTTGAACTTGTACAAACCACGCTTGCACCTCTCGTCAGACTATGACGGCTTCTCAGGTGGGCATGAAAAGGCTGATTTTGTAGTTAATAGCCGAATTGACTAAAATCCTCACTCACAATTCCATTAAACTTTGAGGGAAACAGAGTCGTTTATTCGAATTCACACAATAAGCCGTGTGGCTCTGAACGTGATTGGCTCAAACATGATGATGATGATGCGGAACCGTGCACTTATTGGTGGGATTCGAACGCTCAGCCACTCATTGGTCACGCGAATTGCGATTCCCTAATTTATTGGTCTACCCGGCCACCCTCACCAGTCAAGTTTGATGAATCTTTACCACTTGGCAAGCGAATGAACGCGCCTCCGTTTTGGCCAATGCTTAAACGAAACTACATGGCAAAGGAACTGTACTTTTAAAATTTGGCGGGCTCTGATCTCAGACAATCGGGCCTCTCCAAATCTAGATGTTTTAAAAAGAATGTACTGTGCTGCGTGGTGTTGTGCTTTGCGTACCCTCACAGTAACTACCCACAAGATTGTTTGCCCTATGTAGACATCGACAAGTAATAACCGAACTACCAGCATGTTCCACTCTTTAGGGCGATGTATTCCCCTGATACCTTGTAACAGTGCTGGTGGTCCGCATGTCACTGGTGCATTCTGTCCGAATCGTGTCGGTGATTGGCGCTTAGACGGTTGGTGTTAAAGTGCTGCAAACCCGGTCGTACCAGCATGAATTCACCGCGTGGAGATCATTGTTTATTGTGAACTATGCACTAGTGGTGATAACTTTCCACGTGCTGGTTCTAAAACTGTTTACTTTCAAAATGGCGTCAGTTAACACCCTAGGGAATAATCATGACGGATGGTGTGTTAGTTGCGCTCTTAGTTTTGACGCTTTCTTGGAGCAAAATGTTGGACACAAGCTGGGAACTTTCGGCAGACAATTTAGTCTTTTACTAAATCCGGTTTAGGCGACTTGGGCTTGGCACACTCTCTATGGACGCAGCCACAGCATGTTTTTTACACAAATTACGTCAGCAAACGCACTTGTTCGTGGTGTGGCAGACGCGTCGCATCGAGTGTTTATCAAGTTAACAATTGGATGCTAAAGTGCAACCATGGTCCCAGACTATTGGCCATTTTCAAGGCGAAAACCATCTTTCCTGAAAAGTGAGCTTGAATTTAATCCCTGAGTTCCATTTAGTAAATCCTGTCTGCTTGAATGCGCAAGCTCTACTTCGATTTTATTAATCATCATTTTTCGCCGCCAATTTACTTAAAGAGAATCAATCAACCAATTAGATCTTACTGAGCAACTAACCCGTGGCCAATGAGAGTAGCCCTCGTGGATAGCTAGGCCATCGATCGCCAAGACAAGGTTAAGTACTGGGATGTACAACGGAAACGGCTAATTAGATAGTCATCTGCATTTCCATGGTCTTTGTCCTTGGAAAGTGGGTCACTGCGGGGTGAACTAATTTTCTGAAAGAGCGGGCTTTAGTCAAATGAATGTACATTTCAGCGGTTAAATAAAAAACATCCAACATGGATGTTAACAGTAAACGCTTCAGAAGAACACGATAGCAGAACATCACCAGCTACTCAAGTTTTCGCAGATGTGTTTAACTTTTTTGAAATGCCGCAACCACTAACAATTGCCAAGTGAATAGTTGAATGGTTTGTTACGTAAAAACACACAGAAAAGAGAATGGAGCAACCGACTCGGACAATTCCCACGTCGCAGTTATGATGAATTTGCTGTCGGTTTGGAAGAATGCCAGTGGCACGTACCTGTCAGCAATCAAATTCATTGCCACTCTACAATCCTAGTCATACCAGTCGTCCATGTGCTGGTAAGCGGCCCGTTGATATCCGAAAAGTGATTGGTCAGTTGATGTTGATGATCATGAGCAGAATAAGTGTGCATCAATTACGGCGATGTGTTGCATCACAAGTGGCGCTCGTTGTCACACAGTGGGTTTTCCAAGCTGGAACCCACAAAAAATAATCAAACAGTCGTTTTTTTATTACAGCGCTTCAGCCTCTGCAAATGACACCTTAGGTAGTTTTGTGGGTGAAATTTTAACGTCACAGATCGTAATGTTTTCCAGGAAAATCTATGCCCTTATCTGCTTCCGAAATAAGTTTCGGCTGTAAAACATGGTATCTGCTAAAATTCTGTTTTTAGCACTGATGCCACTGATGGCCGAACAGAAAACACTATCATTTTCCAGTGGTTTGTAGTAAAACCACTAGGCAGAAATACGATGAACTTTAAGTAGTCCTGACTCAGATATTTGGTCATGGCGACGCCAATACCCGTTTGTTCAAACATTCACAAACTTTATACACATGCGAATCAATCACCACCCCTCCGAATCTGGGTTAGTGTTCTCATTCGCTCAAACCAATACCGGATCACGTGCTCAAATTGACGTCTTGTTTGGTATGTGTGCTCCAAGGTTGTGCCAATCGCCGCCGAAGACGAGGAGTCAGTGGAGCTGAGTGCGGAGGAGTTGGAGAAACGCAAGGAGTTTGAGCGTCGCCGCATGGAGGTCGCGACAAAGGGCGGTCTGGACATCAAGGCCGTCTTGGGCCACCGCTTCTCCATCCCTGACGGCGAAGCCGAGGACGAAGACGAGGTGGAGGAGGAGGCGGAGGTGGCGGCGGCGGCGGAACGAAGGAATACACCAGCTGACGACCCACGCGTTGAGGTGACCAGTCACGACACCGATTCCCAGAAGTGCAGTAGACAAGACTGAGTGATTTTATCTGTGCATGCGTGTGTGTGTGCCGACGCAGACGTGCACTCGACAATGTCAATTGTATAAAAAGAAGCCTTCTCTTCATCGCCATATTTTGAATGCCCGCAACTTCACGCCCCTATTGAATGATGTTGAAGACTTGAAATTCACTTCCTATACACAATTGTCTGTGTGTGTGTGTGTCTTTGCTATGTGTCTGGGTGATTTTTGTTGGTGCATTGTTAACAGTACATTAGGATTCGTTGTTGGTCAACGATGTTTTACGAAACCTATTGTACAGCAAAGGCGCCACAATTTAATTTCAACCAAGTTCGTAAATATTGGGAGTTGTAGTGTGGGTGCAGTGTAGTTTAGACCTTGCGAGTACAGTAAAATCTGAAATCCCAACAATAAAAAGCATGAAAATACAAAGTAAGAGAATGTTAAAAGGAAACAACGACACTGAAGAATGCTTGATTGACGACTATTGTCAATTTGAGCAGTTGACGAGAGCACACCCTACTGGTTTCAATTTGTCTGATTACTATTTGGAAATGTGCAGTTGAGAGTACCTGTTTCAGAAAGAAAGTCGAGCGTCAGCAGTGCGTGAGGGAAAGGAGTAAACGGGAGCAACAATCGAAATTCCACAAGACGATTTTTTTACATTATTCAGAGACCAGTTCTAAGAGCCTTTCACGGTGGCCTACTGCAACCACAACGTCCACGCACCCAATGAAGGTGATTGTGACCATGGCGATAAAATTCATGTAAATCATTGGAGCAACGCGATTGGTCAGTTGATGCTGGTGATGATGAGCAGAAAAAGTTGTGATGCTCCGTTGTGTTGCATCATACGTGGCGCTTGTCGTCACATTTCGGTACTAATCCCAACACGATACATAGCCTCGAGCAGAGGAAACTGGAGTGATTGTTTTCGGAAATGTGCGTCCCCGATTAATTAAAAATCGACTCCACTCCTGCCGCCTCGAAGTAAATAAAGTTAACCCTTAACAGCTGCAATGCAATGCCCCTAATCGTTAATATGCTCACTACCACATAACAGACCAGGTATGTACTGGGCGTGGAGACGATTTTGCATTCCCTCACCAAGGCATTATGCAGTTGCATGCTCACAGTTGGTGGTTGTTTAAATGTAACGGCTTAGTGATCCTTCTTATTGGGCAGTGTCCACACACGAGTGAGCGGACAAATAGATGGCCAATGAAGCGGTAGACAAGGCAAGGTCACCACAAGCGCACATCCTCCAACATGACCTGTTCATGTGTTCAGGGTGTGGCAGCGGGTATTTGAATGCCATGCTTAATTAATAAACTCTCTTGGGCGCAGTGGGGTCGGTGTCAAAGTGGGAAAGTCATGACGGTATTAACAAATGCGATGAGCATTCCCCTCGAAGTCTTAGCAACGAAGTAGGTGAGTTGAGAACTGGAAGATAATTGTATCATTTGTAATGGTGTGTTGTTAATTCCATTTAAGCAATTGGCAGTGAGATTCGAACTTGAAGCGGCTAATTATCTTGAAGTAGTGACTGGAATCAATGTACTTGAAAATGTTTGACTCGTAGCATGAGTCGAGATGATTATCCACTTTTCACGGGATGCTTTACAGGCAACATCATTTCCGACGTCTTGAAATAAGGAGCAATGTTCCAGCGCGAGTCACAAATAGCTTAGCAGTCAAAATCACAAATGACGAAAACACGACCACGATTGGCAGAAACGCTTTACCACGTAGGTTTTACACAGCAGTTTTGCATTAAAACGATCGATGTAAAAACCAGTTCATTCAGAGCGTTGAATGGGATTGATTATCGTTCGATTCGATTCTTTTTAACATCAGTGGCTTAAAGATGTTAACACACTTTACAACCAATCCACGTTCCTCCGGCGTCTGTCGAAGATTATTCGTCCCTGGCATTACTGAGAAACGATGATCGTTCAGTCCTTTAAGTGTGGGTTTAGGAACTTGGAAATTTGCTTGTGTTGACCCCCTGGTTACGTCAAATCGTCTCAGTTTCGAATCGAACCATTAATTTCAACTTAATCGAGTGCTTTCTAATTAAGAAAATGCAACTTACGAATGGGGTCAATAAAAGATCGCATCTGTGTTTGTTGTGAATCGCATCGTTTCACACTCTTTAATCCAGTCTGCAGTTTGTAATTCGTAAAGAACAAGCTTGTAATCACACAATGGTTGTTTTTCAATTGATTTGCGTTAAAGCCTTCAATGTGGATAGTCAACTAGAATGCACCAGTATGATTCCCCTGGAGGTCGTATCGAATTTGACCATCCGATCTGAAACTGCATTCGATGGACATAGGATTCGGCTTTACTGCCGAGGTAGAATCATGCTACAACGCGGATCCTGCGCTTTTTATGGACAGAGAGCGTGCGTGTTGAATGCCATCGTCTCCCATTTCACTACCCTGTTGTGTGAATCGCGTTGCTTCACACTATTTCATCCTGTCGTCACATTCTTCGACACGTTGAACCCCTTTTACAATATGCCGTGGGCTAAGCGGCACCACAACTCACACCCAGTTGGCACGTACGTGCGTCCGGGATTATTCAACGCCCACGTAGGTCTTGATGCTAGCGCACTTATGACTCACACTGTTCTACACTGTTGTAAACACACACACACACACGCATGACACAATCGCACAACACACAACTTGATTGAGTAGACGGTTGCACCCACGTCCTCTCTCGTCTTCTTGGTCATTGCGGGTTGCAGGGTAGCGTAATCTGGCCAAATCCATTAAAATGATATGACGAGGCCGATTAAGCACGACATTGACATGACGTATTACCTGGTGTAGGCTCATGTGGAGCCAATTTCAAAATTGAGCCACGATGGTCACCAGAACAGTTCTACAAAGAGGTAGACAGGAATAACGTGGCATCTGTTGCACCCTTAAAAGGGTCAGGTAAATGGATATTTTATTCAAAAGGTGTTGGGGATCCACGATACCCCAAGATTGGTTTCTGATGCTATTTACATTAATTCACTAACACGTGTTTTGTTATGCTTTTTATCAAGTCAAGGTCAACCCTGACTTGAATTAGTTTCGTTTTCACTTTTCATACTTGACTTCTCTGCACGCGGCTCTCTACACGAGCTCTGGTCTTGTTCTTGTATTAGCCTGGGAAGGTCGGTTCTAGCTTCAGCTAGGGATCTGGTACCGTTATTTGAGTGGTTTCCTCTTTGTTATGGGCAAACGTAACACAAGGTCAGATGTCCGAACAAGGCATATGCCCTGGTAATAAAGGAAGTTGACCTATCTAACAGTAGCCTTTGTTTAAATGCACAAAATTAGTCCCTGAGGGGGACAGTCCATTGGTCAGCTGAAGGTCAGGCCAGCAACGTAAAAGAACTCTATGATTAGTGTTGTCTGGTATTAGTGGGAGGTCCGTTGAAGGGAGCTGGAGACTGGACTTCCACAATTTTGGCAGTGGGTGGGAATTTAAATGTTTAAATTTAGCTGCCTGAATTAAAACGGAGACAGCGAATAAGCAGCAGGAAAGGCACACAAGGCTGTCTCTTTTCATTGCGAAATCCCTCACAACTATTTTTGCGCTAAGAACATTGAAAATGCTTCGATGAATTGAATTTAAAGCTTAACACATGCACTCAACTTTTTCGCACATGTATAAATTGCGACAACACTCCCGGCTGTAATTAGCGAGATGAAATTTTTTAAAACGTGTCTTTACTGAAAACAGAAACCACGTCTTTTTTTCTTGGCTTTTAAAACTCGCGCGTGTATATTAATTTTAGGCAACAGACACAAAAAGTCAGAATTTTTCTCAGTCGCCTGAGTGACGCGTGGCTTTCCAGAAAATCGATACGATCGATATCATGGGCAGTGCGACAGGCTGCTGAAGCATTCGAAGTTGCCCACAACAGCTGGAGTTATTTACGTAACACTTAAATTGTTTTCACTTTGGATTTGTGTAAAAAAATGGATTTGACTTCAGCGCCGTGTCAGACTTAGGACTGAGTCACGTTAATTTTGTCTAATTTGCAAAAAGTAGTTCTTTTCAAGGCATAAATCACGTTGAATTTGATGCAGTGGGCTGGCACGTGTGTCTGGTTTTCTGCATTTTTCCTCTGTTTTTTTGGACGGGGCGGAGGGGAGGTTGCGAGGGCGCATGTCCGGCATCCAAAACGCCACCGTCATGCCTTGGCAGCCAGCTTTTCCGGTCACGCCACTGAATGCACTCGACGGTGTTTCCACTGTAGCTAAACCAAACGTGCAACTTAAAACGATGGTTTTTTTAACAATCGGATTCTGCCACCGTTGGCTTATCAATCAACTTGAGAAATTTATCATCCAATCCACAGTCAATCGACCACTTCTTATTGTATCTGAGCTGTGTGAGTCTCCGATTTTTGACCAATCGCCATCTCAGATTTGAACACTCTCATTGGCTGAGCGGTCCGTGAGGGATTGAATTCCGCTAACTAGTTAAGCTGCATTGACCAATCACAAACCAGAACCGTCTATCAAGCGTCGTCCATCCAAGTTTACCATACTTGGTTTGTCAATCACTTTATAGTACTTCCCATCCGTCTTTGTCTCTGGTTGGCTGGCCTTTCAAATTGCCGCAAACCAAGGATTGGCTGAGCTCACCGTGATCTAACATGTCTGCGCTCTAGCACAGCACCATACTAAGGCCCTCTCGCTCCCCACAGGGTCTCTGCATAGCCATAAATCGAGTGTCCCGATGTGGGACTCAAACTCGCGTTAGGCCTTAACGGGGTCAATGTCAACTATAATGACACGTCTCAACGCGAGTTTTTTGTGTGATTCTAACATTTCACTTTGACGAACAAGGCGAACGCATTAAGCATGGAATTCTTGACGATGGGAACACTCTGAAAAGACAGGGATGTTTAATTTTAAGCCCTACTGCAGACGAGAACCCACTACTTCCAAGTTCAAGGTCATTTTGGGTGCGTCAGTGTTTGGGAGTTGCAGAATGCGTCCACGAAACCGAGAGAACCAATGAGCATGCTCCAAATACAGGTGAAATCAGTTTGATTGGTGCTCTATGCCTGTACTTCTGGACGGTGTGGTGCCCCCTACGGTTGCGCAGATCGGCGGATTAGCGTCAGCATTCACCAGACATGGGCGATTCTGTAAACATTCACGAGCGTAAACACACCAGAAGCGGAAGTCTGGGATAAAGTACAGCTGTTTGATCAAGATTGGGCTCACGGTGATTAAATATTCAGTTTTGCCTAGGAGGGTTTCGTGAAGGTGCTATCATGCCCCTCATCCTGATCTGCTATCGATCGGAAGTCAGAATCAACAGACACTTATTCAATTTCGTATGGGGTTGCAGCGATGTGGTTTCCCCCACCTCCCTTACAAAACACAGCCTCGATGTAAATGCTATGGAACTCCATGACTTCCTCGTAACATCCCAATCTTGCTGCCCGACTTTCAAGATAGTCACAATCCAGCAAAATGCGTGATTGAGATTAAAGTCACTGAATCTTGCTTGCTTGTGTGTGTGTGTGTGTGTGTGTGCATCGATAACGCCGTTCCGCCTGCTTCAAGATGCCATTTCAGTATGGAACTCGCGTATTAATATTTCAAATAACATAATGAAGTCGCAACAAATAACAAGAGCTAGACCTCTGCCGAAATCTACAATCATGACTATTTGCATCAGATTTCTGGGGAGCAATCAATTTGAAAATCGAGTGCATCCTTAATTGTAAATGACTGACTACCTATTTCTTTTCAGTAGCAAGTTTGTAAATCAGGAATTGATTATCGCCGAGCCAGGTGACAGCAAAATTCGTAGGGAGTTGCGAGAATTGACGCTTCGAAATGGCTTTTGTGCTAAGTAAATAAACAACAACTCTAAGCCACTTTTGTATTTGATGAACACATGCGGCTGGTGAAGTGAGTTGGAAAATAAACAGTTTCAACGCTGCAACAGCCTCGAAGAATTACGGTATCGCACATTAAGCCATCAGCTTTTCAAGAGAGGGCAAATGTTTTATTCACAAAAAGAGGTACAATAGCAATGTGGCCTTGAACTGTCCAATAGATGACCCGCACATGATTGCGCCATCTAAGCAATCGCCTGTTCGAATGCATCTTTCACACATTCGATTACTCCGAATCTAGACCTCGGTGGATGACTGAATTGTGTACAGATGTCGACCTAGTTTCCATCGACACGGTAATTAATTATTTAATTGGTATATTGGCTAAAATATCTCGTTGCTGCCACCTCAACCAATGAATTGAGGTCCTACAACACACCGCTATATCACACATTTGGTTCCTGTTCTTAACACGTTTTAAACATGCGTTAATGGGATACTGGCGATCAGCCAATCAAATCCAGCCGTAAATCACACCGCCAAATCACACACACACACACCATCTGCATTGGCCGAATCAGTGCTTCGTGCTAAACTGAACCGATGTTTACATATCCTGTGAAATCTCTCACACAGTTGATTCCGCCTGACCAAATCACCCCATTTGTCCTCACGTCGCATCACGTGACGGAAGCGTCGACAACCAGGTCACACTCAAATCTACCGCCAAGCAGCGGATAATCAGAACGCGGGAGAATCAAATTGCTGACTTAATGAGCAGTTGCTCCTACAACCACAAACACCCTAATTACATGAATTGGAGTAGTAAGCAAGGGGAGATAGCTGCTCGTTGGCTAGCCAATCAGAACGAGGAAGTGTGAATTTGCCCGCTAGCAGAGCGATCAAGTACATAACAAGGAGCATTTCACGAATCCGGCTTCTTGGCCGGATTTACTGGTTGTGTGTGCTTGAGTTATTAAAAGAACATCGTTTCAAAAAGTTGTTCTTTTGCAAAATAACCAAATGACATAAAAGGAGGGAGTTAATAAAATGACTGGAGAGGGTTAGTAGGGGGGGGGTGAGGAGAGACAGGAGGAGGGGAGGACGGGACTTCATTGTTGGTCGAGGGAAAAGCGCTCGCGAAGTTTCCGCTTCTCTGGTTCCGAGAGTTCAACGGTGGTCATCAAATCGGCCATGTCTGCGAGGCCTCGCTCGTACGTCTCGGCGTTTGTTCCCGGACCTAAAACGTCACCAAGTTACACACATTATTCAGATGTTGGCGAGTTGATGTTGTTGTTGTACTCAATTTGCCACATCACTGAGCATCGATTTGAGTGTTTTTGAACTATTATTTGGCTATCGCCGACTGTGACAGTCCAGTAAAACCGGTGATGCTTAGTTGCCAAAGCAGTTGACATCTCAGGACTAAATTGGCAGACGACTTCACGGGATCGCATTCCGGTGACAAAAGCGACTGTTGTGGACCCCAGCATGTGGTCTTGAACCACGCCGGGGCCACAGAATTAACCCTGGCCCATTTACGTTTCCCTAATACCCGTGGTGAAGAAAAAGACCAGAGAGGACGTGGACACAACCGTTTACCTCAGAGCTCAAACACGTTGGTGTCGTTGTGTCGTGCGTGGGGTTTGCGCGTGTGTATTTAGACCTCGGATGCGTGAGTCATACATGCGCTAACATCGAGACCTAGATGTGAGGATAATCAAAGATAAATATCCGTATGAATGAGGTGAGAGTTGAGGATCCGCGCGGCTGGCGACATGCTGCGAAAAGGGGAACCCTGTGTCGGAGGTGGAGCGACCGGATTAAGGCGTGTGTATAAACACGATCCATAACAAACCCATAGAGTCCAACTCGATGGTCCCTTGCTCAATCAGTGCTTTTGTTCAAAAATCTACTGAGCTTGAGTGGTTCCAGATGACTACTGGATCTGGCCATTCCTAAAAAACACTCCTGAACACGGCGGATGTGGAAGCTCAGCATGGCACAATTGCTGTTTGTAATTAGCCACGAAGCCCTACGCACACAAGTTCGACTTAAGCGGGTAAACTGCGCCATTTCATTTAAAGTACACCGTACTTCGCGGTTTCAAGCACCTCTGCCATCGTCAACTTTTTTTGCGCAGTGGAGACAGAAGGTCTCTTTTTTGATATTGCGATTTTGGTTCACACTACAGAATCAGCAAGTTTCACAACCTTGACTCGCGAAGCTCAAATGATAATTGAAATGTCCAAACAGACATTGGTTAGAGAAGTGCTTTACTGCTTGTTTTAATTCCGCACTTTTCGATAAGGAAAACGCAACCCAAATTGATCTACACCGACAACAATTTGTCGTTTGCGATTCTGTAGGCGCCTGTTCCACAAATCTACCAATCAGGTAAGAGGTTTCGATTGGGTTGCGTCAGTTCATCTACTTGACGTATCGTGTCCGTTTTTTGGCTTCAATAGTACCATATTTTTTTGTAATTCGTGCTGAGTACGTGGCACGTGAACACTTCAATAAGTGTGCCACACACCTACGCACGCACACGAGGTTGTTAGTCCGTCATTACTAGGTATTGAAAAACAGACGAGAATATTTGTTCTTTGCAAAATCTTTCAAGAGAATCAGACGAGATCTTAAAAGGCAAACGAGATGACACGAATCCGATAGCGATTTAACCGGATTCATCGATTTTTAATTAAACTGATTTTGCCGTTACCCGGGAACCAATGACCAATGAGCAAGAGCGTGATTTGTGCAAACCACCAGCTGATTTGCCAAGTACAAACCAATCAAAAACGTACGTGTATGAACGGACGATTTGGATCGAGTAGGGCACTTGCCAGCGGTGGTGGCGTCGTCGTCGGCGTCAGGACCCGCGCCAGAGTCAGTGGACTTCGGGTTCGGGGGTCTCGGGGGCGGTGGGCGTCTGGGGGCGTTGAAGGAGTACGAGCGGGAGGCGCCGGTTTCACCTGGCGCGAACAGACCGCGACCTGGGACGGCGGCTTGGGGCTGAGGCGGCGCCGTCGCTAGCGGCTCGTCGTCGCCGGGTAAGACGAAGCCGATTCCTCGCGTCGCGCCGGCGTCACCAGGAAAGGCGGCGTAGTCATTTCGGGGGTATGCCTGACTGGTGCCCGCCGTCTCCAAACCCGGGGTCTGAAGGTCCTGCGAAAAATTCCACCCAATTCCGTTCATCTGACAGATTCCGTTGGTACTTTCTAAGCACAAACAACAACGTGATCAGTGTATCACGAGTCACAAGAGACAAAAACTTCACAATTTGGTGAAACTAGACGCAAAATAATCCACCGGTGAGAAATTCGTGAATCTAATACTCAAATCTTCGAAGATGAGCATGTTGTTGTCTTCTAATGGTGTGGAATAATTGGGTATTTTTCGAGCTAAACAGAAGCCAACAAGCACTCATGACTCAACTAAATTTCTCAACAGCATCCGTCTTAATTTTACTAGTTTGAAGTGGAATTCAAGCAGTTAAAATCACCGATCGGAACCAGACACACCATATTGCCGACGGGGTTGAGCGATGCAGCGAAGTGATGACATATTGTGCAACTCAGGGCCTGAAATGTGTCGAGACACGCGTGGGATGGCGTGCTGTTTGTGCCCTGCCGCAACGCCCACGTACATTCGGAACTTTGACAAAATCTTTGATCTTATTTCACAAGTATTTCTCATTACTTTTTACCAATTGTGACCTCAATTAAAAGTGCGAGTAAATCTCGGTGTTTAGACCGAAAAAAGAGTATTCGGCTGTGCTGGTTCTGTTGACTATTCGTACCCCGCTTCAGTGGCGCATTCTCAAAGCGAAACTTTGAGAGGATTTAAAAAAGCAATTATGGAAGTGCTCTCGTATAGAACCGTGACCGCAACCAGAGACTAGGTTCTTGGTGTGATGTGCTATAAATAAAGAGGCGGAGGTCCATACACGATCAAATAGATTTGCCGAGTCGATGGGTAGCACACCTACACGCCCCCAAACTCGTGCCACGTGAACTAAAAGACGTCGGAAACAGCACTTGACAAAAGTCTGTCTTTCTAAAACGACCAAATTAGCAGCCAGAGAAAGGTAAGCAAACGTGGTTAGCTTGGATGAGGAGGAAGATGAGGTGGATATGGTAGGTGATAACACCTGCGTGACCATGACGACGGTAAAAGTGCATTTGGTGAAAGTGAAATTCATGTCGCAATGTCGAGTGTGCGGTTCGTGCGCTTGACCTTGAAGACTAGCACAACGGTAGCACACAAACCAGGCGCATGCGATCAAACGCATTCGAGATAGGCTGAATGAAAAACGCACCAGAGAAAGAATGCGAGATCTAACTGCCAGATATCACATTATTTTTTTATCAAGCAAAAGAGGCCTAGTAAATGGGACCACACCATCGGCTTTGGCAGCACAGAAATTGTACCCAAAAGAGTACAATGCACAAAAGTGGCTCACACACGCGGATACGCCATGCACACAAATTCTTACAGTCTGTGAAGATTTCACACACACAGGCAGCTTGCAAGATACCAACAACATTGCGCAAGTATTTGGAACAGAAGCGGTCATAGTCAACCTCTGAATGCCAAATTACGGCGTCAGAAAGTGTCCAATGGCTTGTCGCAATTATAAAGATCTGGGATGACACGCCCACGTAGGCAAGACAAGCCAGAGGGCAATTGTGCAAAATGGATCACACCCTATAGACCGATTTTAGGCGTATAAAACGCTTTAAAATAGATAACTTTGCGTAACTTGTTAGAGGTTTGTGCCAACACAAATGTGCACCCTGCGGTCGACATTCTCCACCAAGGTCGGTATTTATGTAAACCTCTCGGAAAAGTGCTTGTGTGCAGATGCTACAAGCATTCACACTTCCAAGGCCAACTGTTTTATGACGGTGCGATAAGTGCATAGATACCGAGGTCTTCTGCAAATGGGGCTTAAACCCAGCAACTAAATAAAACCACATCTTAATAAAATGTGGTGCACAAGTAGCCTGACTGTTTCGGGTGTTCCAGTGTCTTATGAAAAGGATACGCTCACTGTTTTAACAAAAAAACATCAAGACACTAAACTGGTACTGACAATAAGTGAAGCTAGACTCCCATACGCTTTAGTGAGTGTCGGCGTGCCATGTAAATTCTTGTATTAATGAATATCCTATGCTAAGACGCCTTGAGACACAAAAGTGCTTTAAAACAGCTGATCATGTAATTGCAAATGGTAGAACCGACCCTAAATCATAGCTTGAAACATGTGCATATATGGATTATCTCAGACATCCGATTGTTTAAATCCAATTGTTCCTTGTTTGAATTTAACATGACCTACAAACATGACACCTGGCATAATGAAAATTCAGATCAGAACAACCGTAAGTCGCAAATTACAATAACTGAAAAAAATTTGACCAGAGATATGACTGTTCGAAAAGGATGAATCTAAGACAGGAACACCCAATCAGAATGTGACGACGTTTGATGCAATGGGTCAACTCACAACTATATTCGATAATGACGGCCACATTGAGCATGCTTGAAACCCACTATTTTTGAAAAAAAAATGCGCTACGACTAACAAAGTTTGTAACACTGACCACCTTCTCACAGCTCAACCCATTCTAGGGAAACGATACAATTCAATTACAAACATTCTTCAATCAAAAGCCAGCAATTACATATGTAAGAACATATACTTAGATCAGTCATTATCAAAATCATTTGTTGTCGTAAATTAAAAGTCGTAAAGAAAGCACCTTAGAAGGAGAACAATTTCCGGACTTAGGAGACTAGGAAAAGTATTACAATAATTAATATTCCCTCGATTTTCAGCCAATTGTTAAACATAAAAATGAATCATGAATTCGACATCATCAAATTCATGTCATCTCTGGTTAACTGCCATTAACAATGCACCTTAGACGTCAAACATTTCTGGACTAGAGTCAATGCTACAGCAAAAACGGCTTTAAATTATGTACAGATTAATTGAACGACGGAAATCATATTATCCTAAAATCATTGACGACGCGCTAGTGTAAAATTGCCACTGTGACAACAAAGTTACGAAGATCCAAACCAATTGACTATTAAAAATTATATTCCAAATACAAACAAAGCGAATGAGGCCCAGAGCAATAACATTAGACACTGACATTACCACGATGGTGAAAATAAAGGGACTTAAAATTAAAAAGCGACAGTATTTAATAAGCTGATTTTCTAAAAAAAGCATAGGTATATAGATTTAATCTGTACTTGACTACTAATATAATATTCAGTAAAGTACAATCAAGATTTTTCTTTGAATGGAAGAATTTTTAAGCTCTAAGGCATTCAAAAAACATTCACCGTATTATCAGGGTACATAAGACCAGTAATTGAAAATTTAAAAAATCCGTGGGGACTCAAAAGAGCATTATATAATTAAACTAAAAGGCAAGCAATAAATTGGCTAACGCTTACAATCGTCGTTCTAAAAATGCCTCACTTTCTAACTCAATGCTATTTATATATACAAACACATCAAGGTACACATTAAAATTGAACACAGTTGGCAACTATTTTAATAAATAACTTATTGCAAAATACAAAAGATTTTATTTTTATCAATAACAATACAATTAACAACCAACACACTCATTCTCTAAATACCCAAAATCCGACATTTTAAGATGAAAGCGATTATTTCAGACTTCAGTCTTGAAATTAACTTGCTTCGCAAAAAAAAGTTTTTTAAATCCAAACTCTATTTTCTTTTATATTATCCCAGCAATTTTATTATGACATTGATATCAACCCTTGTTCTGGAGTCCAAACGATGGCTTAAATATGTACCAATAAGCAAAATATTCTCATGTGTCTTCTACTCGGCACATATGTCATATTTGTTTTTTGGGCAATTTAAATGTCGATGTAATTATTTCAAATTAATTAGCCTTTAAAATATGTTGAAGTTTTCATCTAAAATGAATTTCTTGAATGTCGACTTCCATTTAAAAGATATTTTCTATCCCCATACATCCAATCAACTTTAAAGCGAATTGTACTTGTGACAGTAAGCACTCTCATTGTACGAACCTGGAAGACAAAATAAATTCTTAATTTGTACCAGCTTTTTTACAAATCGACCTCAGACCTGTTAATCAAACAAGATATTTTTAGGGTGGTGAAATGGAAACAAATTCTCTAAGTAATCACTTTTTCAACTGATGGTTCAGACGAGTTACCATGTGATCACACTTTTGGTGTTTGATTGCAGAAGTTAAATGGAGCCAAATTGCCCTATCTGGCCAGGAGCTCGTTTAGTCAAGTTTATCAGAAGCAGATCTGTAACTTTGGCTAGCATTTTGCATGTGCTCAACAAATATTTTTACATGCACCTTTTCCTACGAGAAACGTAGTTTTTGACTATCTCTAGTACGTCTTGGGTACTTCAAACAGTAGATAAATTGGATTTTAAAAGCGACTTGAAATGTATTTGATCATTAAGAGCAACTTTTTCTAAAGGCATGTACAGAAGCACTTCGGTTCTGTTGGAAAGTTCCTGATTTTATATTGTTTGACTTCATTTAGTTAGTCAAAAGTGCCTCTGCCACTTGAAGATGGTTGCAGCCTTCATCTGTCTGCATCCTCAATCCAATCAATGTTAGGCTAAAGTTTGGCGTCAGTTGGCCATTCAGCCCTGTAGTTGCGGACTGGGTCACCGTGAATGAACCTCTTTCTTTCCTTCTCCGTTTATTTTTAAATTTTAAAGGCAGATGGACAAAGCAATCTGTTTGCAGGTCCACACAAGAGCTCTTTCCACTCTGTTCTGCTTAGAAATTTGTCCGTTGTCGCTTCATCGCCTATTTTAAACGCTAAATACCGTGCATTAGACCAATTGTAACATGTGTTATGCCATTTTTGTGTGACCTTTTGTTCTACTATACTGACCTCCGTCAGAACACCAATCAGATCTCCCCCCAGCAGTAAGCCCCTAGATTGCTGCACTTATTTCTTGTTTGCGTTCTAATTATTGTTGTAATTTTTTTTTGTTTAGGATGACATGTAAACTTCTTTACATCCCGGATCTCACTTGATTTTTTTCCTCTCCGGCCTGTGGCTGTCTACTACGGTCTAAGCCGCTATTGTTCTGTACACCGATCATCATAATTTTTCTTATTTTTCGATTCACAGGCAATTCACGCATGTCACCCAGGTCTGAAGCCGGTATAAATGCTGATAAGCGTATCTAAACTATCATCCCGATGTCTCGCCTTTTTCTATTTCTTGTTGCGCCAAAGAGCAAGACTAACACGACCTTAAACGATTCGATTCCCAATTCTAATGAGACGCCTGTCCATTAAGAAGGAGAACGCAATCAGGAAGAATCTGCTTACTCTAGAAAATCGATAGGCCTTTGTAAACAATGGCGGCTGCCACAATGGCAGATAAACGTGCCGGGTTAGCCAATCCAGGGAGTTAGACAACATCCGTGTGTAATTCAATTAATAAATACCATAGTAATATGCAAAGTAAACATTACAATTATCGATAAAATACGGATGCTTGCCGTTAATGTTTGAATCATATAGTGTTCCAACGAAATTGGTATAGTAAAACAAACCGCTGTGTGGAAATAACACAACAAATGTTACCGCCGAAGCTGAAAGAAAAACCAGTTCTAGACAACATGTTCCTTTCTCCGAGTCGGGAGCAACACAATACCGGATTTTTTTAATACAAAACAGACGCAGAAAAGAAGGTGTCGCGTATGAGAGTAAATTGTAACCCATATCACTTAAAGATGTGGGTTTGTTTTGTGTTCAATGGAGTGCAACGTGTGGGGACGATAAATTGTTGCAACACTAAGTATGATTACGGTATTAGAAATTATTTACAATTATCGACTTTCGAATTCGTTATCATTTTTCTTCAATTAAAGTAGATAACAGGATTTCGTGAAGTCGTGGGCTGCGGTTGCCTTTGCGTTACTTGTGCTTCAAACCTGTAGGACAGAACATGATTCACTGTAGTTGATCCCTTCAAAGTGAGATATTCGAAAACTGCAAATAGCGCATAAAATAGTGTAGCTTATCGGCCTGTTGATGACTTACATGGGTGTGAACAGTCAATTTAGATGATCCTAGAGCAATTCTGGAAGTTTCCAGGTTTTCTGTCGATGTATGACGAAAATTCTTTGCACAGCAAAATCTCACACCATGGGGACATTTTAGTGATGTATTTGAGCCACCTAGTAGAAACCAACGGTGCGTCAGTCATAAATTTTGTACTGTCCCAAATCAAACAAACCTGCTCGCCAATGTAGTGCAGGCATTCTTTTGTTTGCCAATTTTCTTTTCAATTCCAAGTAAATTTGTGCCAATAATTTTTTTACCAAAACCACAAACTGACCTTCAAGTAGACTCACATTTCGAACCTGCTAAACGTTGATCTTAGCTTGTTTTAACCCAAAACTATTTAGAGAACATAGAGTTTTATTTTAAGGCATTCAAAATTTGGTTATGCCGATTTTTTAAAAAAAAAGTCACTGTAAAAATGTCCACGGCATTTTTCTTTGGTAAAAATGTGGTCCAAGCGGTCTGTCATTGTTGACATTTGCTACATGTGGAAAGAAATTAAGTACTACGCCTGTCTGGATTGTAAAATATTCACCCTTCTGTAATTCGCATCTCGTTTGGCATGAAGTTGCACATTCGCTTGCATCCAACTGTCATTTTTAACTTCAACCTTGCAATTGTGTCACGGTATTTTGAGCTAGTACCTGTTTTATTTAAGTAGCGGGTAAAATTCGTGTGGTAGAACAAAACCTGCTCTAATTTGATCGGTCTTAATGTCGTGCTAGCAACACGCCAAGGAGGCAGTTAAATCAGTCAGGTTTGAAGGATGCGAGCTGTATAAATTTTGGCAGGAATTTCATGCGGCAATGAACTCATCTTGAAACTTGATTAAAAATCGATTAGTACGTGAAAACGTCGAGGGAATGCTTACGGTGTGAATTCAGGAAAAAAATCAATAATCGATTTCCTACAGCAGTCTCGTGGCTTCCAGGGCTATACGGGCTTGAAAATTTGTTAGGTTTCAGAATTTGACTTTTTAAACTTCTTTGCATCCAATTTGATCACAATTGGTGTGATTTTTGAATCGTACAAACACACCACACCAGATTTAGTGGCGATTAGTAAGTAAACTCGACTGAAAAGGGGAACAGACTGTATCGAAGCCGGTTTATTTGGTTTTGAGTGCATAAACTACATAAAAACACCGTGATCGCGCGCTCACACAGTCAGAACAAGAATGAGGACTTGGCAGTGTCTTATCTTCTTCCTCACAATCGCCGTGTGCATGTCGGCAGAAGTTCGCAGTCGACGATGGATTAGCTCTGTCGTTAGGAGACTTCACACAAAACTTGTGCATAAAGTAAGTTAACTAATAATTAGATTTAATTGGTGGAAAATCTAGTGTACTCTTAGTTCATTGTGATTGTGTTTTTCTACACAGGATGCCTTACGACTGCACCGTTGTGTAACGGCCTTTTTCAAACGTTTTTACCAACTAGTTACTGAATGTTCCCGTCTAAGTGATGCTAGATTGGCCTCTCACGGTGTGTAGCTGCCGAACGCCTTAATTCGACCTTGACCTTAAAACAGCCAATAGAATCATGACGATCATTATGACTACTTAGCACGCTACGAAACACTTGGAAAATCGATTGGGGGTTGGTGATTTTGTAGCCCTTTGACCCCTGCCCTGGGCGTTGTTCCCCAAGCCGCAGGAAGTTAACTACCCCAAGCTAACGCCGAATTCCCACAGACAAGCAGTGCTTAATGGTGAGCCATTGGCGTCCTTTTTCTTGTGCAGATCAAACTGAAACCATAGCATATGAAGACTGTGCTGAATTGGGCGTGTGTGCGTTTAGCTGAAACTCCTTTGGCCACTTCTGAGCCCGAACACGGACCAAAAACGCGAAATATTTTTAACCATGAATCATCTGTTGTACACACAGTCCTAGGCGATAACCATTGGTTGGTAATACGTGCACTGACAACATATCAATCGACGGGCAGAACAGGTTCAATCGAAAGGCAGATTCGAAAATGACACGAGGCAACTGCGACAGAGGTGATAGCTGCTGATGCCACAAGCAATAAGTCGGCCACTGACACAAGAGTCGATCAAGACTACGAAATATGTTCTGATTAGACATTTTAGAAGACGACGCGTTTTAATGTGGGCATACCCTCTCTAATCACACACTGCGTTTGGCCGGCAGGAAGCCAATTAGAGCAGTGGTTAAGCGTAGCTTTGAACTGGCAAGAATGCAGAATAGTTAGAAGGTCATCACGAATTCGCCTCTCTCCCTCGTGCAGGCCTACTACGCCAAGTGCTTGGTTGACAGTCCGCTCACGGTGATCGTTTGCAGAGGAGTCAGCTACGGAGCCGGGCTGACCCCTGAAGCGGCCAAGGACAGCGCCAGGTACTACGCCTCGGCCACTGGCGACTACCGGTGTGGCTACTTCGTCGGACAATGCATCATCCGTCAATTTGAAAAAAAAACCCCTTAGAACCTACCCTCCCCCCACCCACTCAGTGTAATTAACACCTGGTCTAGCAGAAAAGTCGCGTTAATACAAGTGAATTTCGTCAAATACTTTTGGTGATGTTACGATAGAATCGGAACAAACTAAAACCAAGCGCTTACGACAAAAAGTACCACTTTATTGAATTGTAAGTGTAGGGTTTGAGCGACCACAGCGACACCAGACAAGACACAGGGGGTAAAATTGCTTTATTACAGAATGGCGAATCATAGGGTGGTGATGAGAAAAAAGACGTTGAGTAGCAGGAAGGTGGCAAAAGATGGCAAAATGTGATCCTAGGCACTAGATGAAACAGTGACTAGCATTAATGCTGTCCCCTCCCCACCTCTTTCATGTGATTGAGGGCACTCCCAGCCTTAAACCACTCCAATTGGTTGAAGTTAAACGTGTGAGCCAGCTGGATCACCTCGGTTGAGCCGTCCTCGTGCTTGAGCATGCATTTCACGTTCTGGAAATTTGAAACAGGCAAGAAGTCATGCAGTCAGTATAGGCAGGTCAAATACCCAATAGGTTAAGTTTGCGCCAAGGTCAAAGGCCTGTCGATGAATCTGATTGGTCAAGTTGCCAAATAATGACGTGGTAAAAGAGTAACCTACCGCCAAGAATCCAATGAGAGCAAGCATATACACGACCGTGTTGATTGGCTTAAGCTGAGACATCTAACCATGGCAACTGCACTCGACCAAACCGAATTTTGAGAGAGCACTCTCAACATAAAACCGGTAGCGACAGTGCTGGCGACTAGTGATCGAATAACTGAGGTACACAGAGTGGCGACACCACGACAAAAAAGGACTACCCAGTAGGGACTCACCTTTCCCGGGGCAAGGTCGTGGAGATCAAGGAGGGAGACTTTGTCCGACGGCTTCACTTTGTCGTAGTCTTCAGGATTGACGAATGTCAGTGGAAGCATGCCCTGCTTCTTCAGATTTGTCTCTACAAACAGGAGGAGGGAGGATTAGTGTTGCCCCCAAGGGGTCTGGCGGAGCGCGTGCGTGCGTGTGAGGCAACAAAGCCAGTCCACCACCCACCGTGAATGCGAGCGAAACTCTTCACGATTATCGCACGACCGCCGAGGTGGCGCGGCTCAAGAGCGGCGTGCTCGCGACTGCTGCCCTCGCCGTAGTTGGCGTCGCCAATGGCAACCCACGGGACGCCCTCCGCCTTGTAGCGTCTGGCGACTGCCGGCACGGTGTCCCACTCACCGCTGGGACGATGGCATACCTTGTTCGCTTGGTCGTTCTCGCTGTTAATGGCTCTGAAACGGAAAAATGGTGATGATGATGGTGATGGTGGTGGTGGTGGTGGTGGTGGTGGTGGTGGTGGTGGTGGTGGTGGTGGTGGT
>UXSR01000523.1:0-28695 GCA_900604375.1 Mesocestoides corti
GGTGGTGACATATAGAAAAGAATTATTTAGATCACGGTGTGTTAATAAAAACGTGTTGCTGTGCACCTTGATGTGGGATTGTAGGCAATAAAATTTTTTTGATTCAAAATTTATATTTTTGACTGCAAATGTTCCTTTTTTTCTTTATATTAAGTTTGTTTATATTACCCAACCATCAATGCGGCGCTGATTCAATTGGGCGTCGCTTGGTAAGTTAGATGATATTATGCTTGTTTTATGGTCGCGGATGTAATCTTTATAGTAATTGATGAATAAAATTAGTTAAAAAAGCAATTTTTTAGTAGACAAGACGCGATTTTACTATCGGGTTGTTTTTGACTCTGTGCACATTTATCTTATTTTGTAAATTATTTTAAAATATTTTCTGTACGTATTTTTTTGTAATACAAGCTCTTTTTTGGCTTTTGTTAATCTCTTTGATTTTAAATGATTTTTAGGGCAAGCTTTATAATTTATCTGGTTTGTTGTAAATAATTTATTCGGCCCTCTATCTTTGTATTCTCAGGAATTGATTACGTGACTAGCCCTTGTTATCATTCTGAAAGTTAAAGCTGTGTGTTTGAAGTCGCATTAGAAAGCAATTTTGCATGCTTCCGTATTTTTTTACGGATGTTGTTCTTTTGTTCTTTCTGAAATGACCAAGATTTTGTTTTAAATTGGGCAGGCAAATTACATTTATATGTGTCTTCAATAAACTTGGAGCCTTAATTTTCTTTGCAAACCTTTTAATTGACTTGACCTTGGTTTCATTTTTTAATTGATTGTTTGGTTATTAAAGAACTTTGTTTTTGCCAAATACTTGTGTTTCCTTGGTAGTGGCATTATTGGTGCAGGTAAAGTATTCCAGACAGTTGATATTTCCCAGACTTTGAATTACTTAGGCATCTACACACGCACTACTTTCTCTCTTTTTTTCTTCTTATTGGATTTAGTTAGGTGTTATTTTCTACCACCTTATGACCCCCAGTATATTAACGTGACGTTATTTTATTCTAATAGTGTTAAATAAGATTACGATGCCTCACCAACTGGAACAGCCATGGTTGCAGACGCATGAGGAACACCCTCATTGTAACCAGCACTTAGCGATCGAAAATACCCACACACTTTCAAGTAACACAAACGTGGAAAATTCATTTTTGCGTATGAATAAGCCCCCAATCATATCAGGGTCTTCTCCTGTACGATCAAGGCATTTCTTTCAAGAACTTTTTAATTCAGGTTCCTCTTTCCGTGTTGGTAAGTTGCGTCACTTTTATATTCAAGGGAACATCTAAATTAGCTTTATTAAATGACCATAAGACATTCAGCAGTTATTCTGCCATTTCTTGATTCAAGTAATTTTTTTGTCTTAGGTTCACCGTTAGCTCAAAAGTACTCCTACGAAGGAGGCTACCTCTTTCAGTTTTCAAAAAAACAGAATCAGGTAATTTAGATTTAAGATCAACCTTCTTCTGTTTACCATGGTTGCATTGGTTTCTGCGTGGTGGCCTCCCGCTATTTTCCTTTTTTTCACAGGCCTGATCTTAATTCTCGTTTAAATATTTGACTTCAAGAAGTCCTGGTAATGAAATTTTGGTATTGCATCCCCAATTTTCTGTAAATTTGTAAATTTAAGCATTCTTATATTCTGTAATCTCAAACGTTGTAGTAATTTCATGAGAGTTTTTACTCGGATTCATTCGTTGCTCACTTTCAATTTTTTTTTCGATTATTTTGTCTGTATTAAGTGAATATGTAACTTGGCGTTTGGAAGCATTGCTTCTCTCCGCTTTTTGTTAAGTTTCATCCCTTATTCTCTGTTTAAGAGACCCAATTGAGCTGATTTTATATCACGTCTGCTGGATTTTCACTTGACTTTACGAAGTCTTAAATGTACATAAGCATTTAGTGGTATGTCACTGGATAACCACATTCTCCAAAGCGACCAGCAGTTTCATTTCATTATCTGATTGTTTAATTGTGTATTTAGTCACTTTTGTAAGCTATGATTTGAATAAAAAAAGAGGACACACAGGACTCCGTTAGTTTTCAGAGGCTTGTTAGTTCTTTAATCTCGTCTATCCACCTGTCTGCTTCGCCAAACACATTGCGAATTTTTCTGTTAAATCTGCATTGAAATGCCATTGAAATGCATCCACTTTTGGGTCCTCGATGTCATTTTCGCATATATGCAGCATCACATTTGTGTAGCTTCCTTGTAAACAAGGACGAAAATATCAGCACATATTTTAAGCCCTATCAATTCAGTTCGAATCAAATAGGTGTTTATTTCGTTTATTTTAATGTGTTCATTTTTGTACCGTTGGTATAATTATGGAGTACTTAAACAGTTGTAAAGCAGGATGCTCCTTCAATTTATTAATTATTGGTATTTGTGATACAAGCTAACTTAGCTGAAAGTATGTTTTGCGCCTAGCGACCACATGTGTTTGTTTTACCATCAGGCGCACTGACATCTTATAAGGACCGCCTTCTCTATTTTTTTTCTTAAGAGCTTAGAAATTTCTGAAAGCTCTTGAGTGAAACAGCATCCATTACTACGTGTTGGACATGTTGTCGTTTCTCTTGTCAGGCAACTAGACTTTTGTTGAATGTTTTCGATTCCTTACACAAATTCAGCTGTGCACAAGGAGTAAAAGTACTAAAGCTTTGCTCGTTAATAACATCAAAATTAACTATTATGTATTATCCAATCAATTGTGAAATCTGGCAAAAAATACTAAAGTGTCTTGCAAACTGAAAATAGAGGCAAACTGTGGGTTATTAGTGTACCTGCATTGGTTTTCGATAGGACGCTTTAGAAGTTGGGATGATTTCTGAGACGTGAATGTACAGTCGTCTGTTCTGTTGTCGAGCATTTTTTCAACTGTTTGGCATAAGCAACCATTACCTGCTCCGGGTTCTATTTACAGCTCCGCTTTCGCAAGCCACAAACATCCACTTCGGTCTTGTAACTGCCACGCACTTGTTTACTTGTAATTAGTGAAATTAACTGGGTCCTAGTTGCTACATCAAGGTTTGAATTGCCGGCCTCATTCATCTGTCTAATTTTCCGAGTGCTATAACTCGTAGGAAAATGTTTTGTAAACCAAATTGGCTTACTATCGCAGGTCAAAATTTGGTCATTTCGATGAGGTGGAAATCGTAGTCCTGGAAGGATGTGCTGCACCTATGTCATCAAGAAATACATTCTTCTAATTAACGAAAAGCTCTTTTTGACAGTTAAATTTTCCCAAAATTGTATTTATCCTAAATATTTTGTGTTGTGTGGTGGTTATCACAACAAACGCACCTACTTCTGAGTGCCTCCTAGTCTTTACCCAATTTCCGTAGTTTATTCGATTTGGTACAAGTTTCGGAAGAAAGTCTACTTCTGCGCTGGTGGTGTGGGCTTAATAAGCTCTAATTCGACCCTGAACTAGCTTTCCTGCCATCTTTCCGAACGTGAACTTTCAGTTCTTCTTTTGTGAATAACCATTTTTGGATAATCTCATTTTTCCAAATTTGCTAAAGACACTTCTTTGCTTTATTACAGAATCCGAGCAGCCGACTTTGCTTTGATAAACCTAAATGCCCACTGCGTGCATTTTCAGATGGTCATCTTTGCCTTCACCACAAAGTTTCAAAGGTGGGCTTTTGTAAGAATTTACATTGACTTATGATTAACTGAAACAATTACCCCGTAGTGTCGGCTCCGATAAAGTTATTCTTCTTCACACTCCAACGCTACCATGTGATCTAGATTTGTTTGCTTTTTGGATCTAAATGTGCTTATCATTGGTATAACTTGAAGCAGTAAGCCGTGAAATTTGTTGACTGATTGCTTCTATGTCTCAACTCCGCATTAGTTTGTTATATCTGAACTCTTTTCAAGCGTTCGATTCGATTAAACTCAGATGGCCGCCTTTTACAAGTCCCCAGGTCATAGTCGTGCTAGTGACAAAGCCTTATCGGTTGTTTAGGTTGTCTGCTCGTAGGTGAATGCGTTCATGTTTCGTATTATGTACTTAAAGCCGATTTCGTAAATGCTTAACGCGGAATTAGTTTGCGTTTGTTAATGAAGAAGTGCCGACTATGTCCTTCAAACGGGAAGTTTAGTTGGCTGCGACTCAAGGCCCTTGGGATTCAAAGCGTACTTTGATGCATCTTGTATCACGTGTGACTTGACCAGTCTTGCTTTATCAGGGGTCAGCTCCAACTTGGGTGTACACACTCCAACAAAGGAGGGATCCGTTGATAAACTACGATACCCCGAGGTTCCAGTCAATGAGCCCTACCACGCTCTTGCGATCCCTCGAGGCATGGAAGAATCCTGTTCAGGCCAGTTCTTCAAAAGAACAAGCAAAGTTAGATAGTTTCAATTATGAACGAAGGCGAAGAGAAAAACAGAACGCATTCCGCCTCTGGCTAAAGGTATCGCAAAAGATGACCATCAGCCGCAACTTCTATAGGTGTGTTTAATTATATCCTTCATTTTGTGAACGAAGTTGCCTCTTCGATAGATTGGGCACTGTTATATCTAAGCTAAGGTTGATGAGCTAACTTCCAGTGATAGGAGTGTATACATTTTGTGCAATATTGATTCAAATGCAGCCAAAAATGGTTGAAATATTTGACTATGACTGACAGTTGTATGTCAAAATATTCAAATTCGGAGGGGTATTTTACTTGTACTGTTAAAAGCATCTTTACGTCTTTGATAAAATCAGTTTGAGACTGTTTGTGTAATGTCAGTTCTACATATCAGTTGCATTTTACAGACTTTGACAAAATGAGTAGGTATTTTGGACCAACTACTTCGTCAAAATAAGTGGTACTTACGTAGGTTCTTGTCAGTTTATTTCGGATTCTCGGAACGGTGCTTTTACTTACACAATCAAATTTAGCAATGACACAAAGAAAATACCTGATTAAACGGTATATACGAAATTAAATGTGTGGTTAAAATTTATATGAGGAAGTGTAGAAATTATTGTCTGTGCCATTTTTCGATCCATGGCATCAACTTGCGATTGTGCGATGCGCTGTTACTTTCTAGGCCTAAGTTTTTATTTTGAGCGCATTTTCCTCAACAATACGATTTAAATAAAGACTTAATTATAGGCTGAAGAACATGGACTAGGGAAAAACTCCAAGTACCAAACTTAATTGCCAACAACCAACTTTGAGGTCAAAAACACACAAGAGATAAACCAAATGTAGAGAAAAAGTTTATTGCGTAATGACCGGTTCATCATCTTAGTTGCATTGCCCACATTATGATTAACTTGGTCGAAAACGAAAAAGTTCACTTTGAAGTAATCACGCATTAAGTGTCGTTTCACCCGCCGGTTATTCTGCAGTTTTCGTTCCCCATTTCTTGGTATTTCAACTCGCAGCACTCATCTCCTGCTCCCGATATTCAAAAGCGTCTCCTTTTCCTCAAATTTCGGTCAACTGTTAAGACGAACCAAATTTGTTCAAACATAATCAAGTCTTCGCAAAATTCTAGTTTTGTTAATAGCTTACGTGCCTTTAAAACGTTAGCTAAAATCTTCAGTCAGGCATATTTGCGAGTTCTTTTCATTGATTCGATCACCACCCATTCAGTTCTATAAATAATTAAATTGTGGCACTAGTGACCTTTGACAAGTGAAAAACACCCAGCGCCTAAATGCGGATATTTTTGGTGACCGTCATCTAACTTGGTAGAGTTGGCTTTTTGAGTATTACCAATAGTTTTGTTACAGAGATACATATTCTTCAACTAAAAACTTATTTCTTAAGCGTTAGGCCTGACCATAGTCTGGTGTCAAGAGTATAGCTCAGCTTGCAATCCCATCACCCGTTCTGACGTGGTTTCTGGTGTGAAATATCAAGTAAGAAAGATGGCGAATTGGGAACGATGCGAGACAGGGTTGGGGAAACTATGTTCCATGTTGCTGTTGTTGTTTAAAAAACTCCATTTCGATCAAATCTCATGACATCTCATGGCTACCCTTGGCCGTTCAGTGTGGTTAACTTACCAGCATTTATCGTGTAGACACAAATAGCCTTAAAATGAGTTTTTGGCTGAGCTTAGTGCACCTGAAAACTTGCTCCATTTACGCGCACTCAAGCCACGTTTCATCGCCCTTCTCCATGATCTGTTTTGTTTACCTTCCTTTAAAAAATATGTTCTTCGTTTAGTAAAGGTCATAGTCTTAAGGCGAACTTTTAAAATGATTTATGACCCTGGAGTCTGTTCATTTGAATCGTGTACAATGCAGCTTTCAATTAGCTGGTTTTCGTGTCGTTTTTTTTCGAGGACCAAACTCGCACTGCGTGTGTTCCGTGCATTGAAGTCCTTCACAATAATTTCCAACCAGAGGCGTGCATTAATGGCCGTGGTGGGACATCGACACAGGGAGCATCTTCTCCACACAGCCTTTATCTGTTGGTCTGCCTGTCTGGACGGGAAGTCGCGAGAGGACTCAATCGCTTCCCGCAGTGACAAAAAACTCCTGGCGAAGGCACTGCGTGTCTGGGTTCGTCATTGCCAAGGCCTCCGCAAGGCTGCTGACAAAACGTGTGCCGTGGTGTTGCATTATCAAATGACCCTGCTTAGACGTTGCATGCAGTCGTGGATGGAATTCTATGCTAGGCGAAACGAATTAAAGGCGTTTGTAGTCCACTTTAAAGTGAGTTTAGTCACCGACAACTCGCAGTACCTATCAGCTCCTCTATTTACCATGTGGTGCTTTTGCGAACATTTTGGATGCTCCCACCGTTTTCCGGTGCATGCGTTCCAGTTTAGAATGCATGGACATGCACAAGCTACTTGCATCAGACCGAGATAAATCAACTTAACTGTTCCAGCCGATTCGGGTACTTTAGTTTAACCTAAAGTTGGTTCCTGTCTACTTGTATACCCAAAATATGATTTAATTTTATCGTACCAGGCACTCCATAACAGAAGACTTTACAACATTCTGTATGGAAATAGATGTCGCGTGTCTAGTTTTAGATGTCAAACAGGCACATCCACACGACGTTCCAGCGATTATACGCGGACATTCCGCATGCCCACAGAAATCTGCAAAACAATCTAGGTTCCATATATCAGAAGCTAATTCACGTCACTTTTTCTTTAGGAATCAAAGGATGCGAGACTTCTCCGTGCAACCTTTCGAGAATGGGTGTCAATGATTGCTAGACAAAGGAGGATTCACCGGTGCTATCTCAGTGCCTGCGCTCTCCGCCAGAAGCACATAATTCGTAGATTTTTCTCATGTTGGCACCAGTATACTTTGAAGAAAGCTGGTATTTTGGAACTAGCGGAAGCTAAGTGTCACCAATATAAAAAACGTCTGCTTGAGAAAGTGCGTCCTCCTCTAACCATCTTGGCTTTTTAACTTATCAATGTGGCATTGGCTGCAGCACGTTACGGTAAACCATAAGGGTGTGGCGCAAAAGCGTGATGTTTTACAATTGAACTTGATGAAAACGGTCAGTGTGTGTGCCATCATGCTTAATACTTGTCCGCGGTGTCTCACTACTTACAGACGTTGGTGGCATAATTTCGATATGGAGTTCCACATTTGTAAAATCTACTATTTTCGTCGAAGTTGTGCCGTCTAAATGCGCTCTAATGTTGTGCTTGTCTTTGAATGTCAATGATCTCAATGACTGGATAAGATCACTTTTTAACACATCCACGGAGGCAGACAATTGTTCTTTTTTATCCAAAATTGATTGCCTAGTGAGAAATTTGATAAACCTGTCCATTCGCACCTCTTCTTACACAGGCATTTCAGTGTTGGCTGTCGGCTATGCAAGACCTGAAAAAAGAAAGACTCGCAACAGAGGCGATTGTTAAACACCATCAGCACAGGACAGCGAGACCCCTTCTACGGCAGGTTTTCCAGCGATGGTGGGATGAGGTTCGAATCAGTCAACGCTATGAACTTTCCACCCAGGCTTCTCGGCAACGCATTTTGGCAACGGTGTTTCGTACATGGCGCCTCCGACTGGCTGAGGCACACGAAAGGGAGTTTCTCCTCGCCCAGGCTCATTGTTTTCGAAACATGAACCTTAAGGTGAGTGGTTTTCAGCTATTGAAATAGTAATGGTACTGATGCTTATTCATGCAAATTTGCATTGGCTATACCCGTTTTAAACATTTACCCGTACTTGTGTATTTTGCACATGTTTTTCTGGCTCAGCCTTAAGTCCCGCATGGGTTTTCCGGATTTTGATTTACCCACCCCATCTTAGGGCAGGTCTTAGGCCGCTACATTTTCGCCGAGGCGCTGCCCATTTGGTATCTTGGGGGGCTAAAGCTGGAGAACTTTTCTACACAGTGGTTTAACATTATTGCCACAGGCTAGATACTTCCAACTCAGCTTAGGTCTGTAACACGGCGGCCTGCCTTTTACTGTAGGTGGAGAATGAAATAACTCTTGGAAATCTAAATTCTTCCAGACAAAATTTCTTACTTGTGGTTCCATTTGCAAAAAAGACCAAGATAGGATTCGAACAAGTTAGCAGTCATAATGGATTATAGACGACTAGTTCCTTTAATCGCCTTTTCAATGTCGGATAGAATAGAGGAATAATGAAAGGTGAGAAAAGCTGAGCTCCGTAGTCCACAAACAAGCAATCAGTTTGGCTTCTACTGCTTCAGTAAACGTTTGTGAAGGGGGTGACGTGGCGTGCAGAATTGAATCCCTTTTGATGCAAAATTATTTAAACATGCACGTGAATTTGATCTGAATCACCAGTCGTCACAAAACAGAATTATTACCATTTTCCTAGTCTCAATCAAGCATGGTTTTGTGATTCGTTCTTAAAATTTGTATAAACCAGCTTGCGCCTTTGTTTTTTAAAAATAATGTTTTTTTAAGTGCCCTACGTTTGCGAATAAGTGCATAATAGAAATTTATTTAATTTGCCACTTCTTTAAGGCTAAGCGATAATAATCAGACTTCGACTGGCCAGTTCACTTAAACTTTATGGCTACTAGAACTCCCCGGATAAGTTGTGAAATGCTGAAAACAATCACCACTGCAAGACGCATCGGTTTATCCCGTGAGTTAACTTTGCACCATTTTTGGTTAGCTGAATTACTTTTTCCGATGGATCGAGGCACAGAAGGAGGTTCAGAGGATACGGTCCCTTGAGAAGGTTGCCCTTTGCCATTGGGCTCTCAACTTGCAGGCTAAAGCCTGGAGAGCCTGGATGGTTTACTTGGTGGAAGTGCGGTCCGCCCATACTCGTCGAAAGGACGCTTTCCAGCGGTTCTCTGATCGTCTGGCCAAATGCGCCACTGCGCTTTGGATGGGGGCTGCTTTCAGATTACGGCGGGGAAATTTTAATGAGATACCTCTTAACGTGAGTTTGGTGTCTTCATCGGCCGTACTTCACAAGTGTGGCTAGGTGTTTCACGTGATATTCACAGAGTACTTACCTGTTTACTTTATTGCTGTCCAAATAATCCTACCAGTTTTAAAGAAGAAAACGACAGCCCTTAGCATGTCTAAACTTGGGTGAAATTTGGCCTAGCAATCTGTATTACATATTATTCACGAATGCCATGCGATGGATCAGGTATTTCTTCGCTGTTTCTTCTTGATTATTTTAAAATAAATATTTTTGAAGTCATTAAGCAGACAATTGCAAAATATCTGTCTGCTTAATAAAATTTGTGTTGTGAAAGGTAGTGTTCTTTATTTTATCGAATTTTAAAGGAATGGGCTCAAATTCGTGCGTTTTGTATTTACTGATGTCGGTTTTGGCGACAGAGTTATAATTATTGCCTAGACACATTGTTTCGTCAGTTTACTAAATAGGAAATAAAATGTGTTCACTTTTATACCCGATGCTTGGAAATTTTTTTAGTGCGTAACGTCCTCAACCTCTTGCGGTCTTATTTAGCTTAATTAGGTGTAAATCAAAAGCCCTTAGTATTTATACTTTTGTTAAACGACACACCTCAATCCTTCGATTTGTGTTGCACAACTGGCAACACGAAGTACTACAATTCAGTTAATGCCCACTATGGTGAATTCTTATAAGATTGTGCGCATTAGAAAGTTAACCTATCAGGATTAAATTGAAAGCCTCATTACACTTTGAGAATTCAGCAAATAACAAGATCCTGAAAATTTCAAAACTTGTTTGCTCAATTCAGAGTTTGTTGATTATACTTTAAAGCAACTACCCGAATAACCATCCATTGGAAATGCTTCTGTAAACTTAAAAAAAAGAATCGACAGTGGACGCCTACACATAAGCACAGATTTTAAGACAAAGTTAGTAATCCCTTCCTCTTTGTGTGAGATAATCTCGAATCTGTTTAGTTTGCATTTTTTACGTTTTTCTAATGTTAAGTTTATAAACCCGTTTTCCAACAGGTATTAACTACAAACATAATAGCAGATGACGTAACTATTTTTGTCATTTCCAATTATCAAAAAGAGGAGCGAAATCGGAATGTTCTTTTTTTTTCAAGTATCCTGAGTTAATGTGCCATAAGCAGGCAATTCCTATTTGGATTTATTTTCTATTGCATAGTTGTTTCACTGCCTGCAATATATCTAATGAAACTCAAATTAGGTGTAAACAAGGCCAGACGTATGCTATAAGTGGTCGCGATTAGTCAAATTATGGAATTTCCTCCCATTCCATAACGGTAAACGTAGTTTATAATTTACAGTCTATGAGCCTTAATCAACACTAATTTAACTTCATTTTGGGTAATTTACGCAACTCTAAGTTGAAGTTGAAATCAAAAGGCATTTTTGTAGGTTTTCCAAACGGATCTATTTACCCTCGTCTTAAGATATTGTTTACCATTGTTTGATGAACCTGCATTTTTGTCTTTCGTACGGACTGCACGTTATATCGTTCTGTTTATAATAGTGGATTAATGAAACCTAGTTCGATTATGGTGCTGTTTTATGCGTCTGATAAATCTTCTGTATTAAATTTGTGTAATATTTTTGTAGACAAGGAATAGTTCAAGCCAGTTATACTCTTGAAGTAGACTTTTGATGATCATTCATAACAAAATGATACTTTGTAAAGAACATACAGGCTAAAGTAACGCAATATTGCAGTCAGTCATGATTGTATTTCCTGGCAAGGAAGCATTCACAAGTCCGGAGTATACCAAGTAGCGCTGAGAAACCGTTAACCCAGATAAACAATCGATAAATTGCCTTTTTACGTTCTAAAATTAAAATTAAGAACTATGGTCATTCGCCAAGGTTTCATATTTTAGGGCACTGTAGTGCTAAAATTCTGCTACTTGTGGTGTGGTGCGATATCGATGGAGAAGCCGCCTTTGATGTCAATCAGGTCGTTGGGGGGATTGGAGGCTAGAACCGTTGGTTGCACTTCAAAACAAATAACAACTTCTCTAGAATTTCAAAACCCGAGTCATTTCAAATCGACAGGTCCTGATCGGAGTGTTGGCCGACCCCAGCCTAAGGTACCTCAATTCCTGTCGGAGGCTCTAAGGGTTCAATGGTCATGTAACCAGGTAAGTGTACATCACAATATAATTTCCTAGGGGTCCTGCAGTTTACAAGACACAGATTCTTTTGTGACCCGTAAAGGGTTTAAACCTATTGAAACAGGAAGAATGGCTGCAAGTTCGCCAAAATCAGACTACCCATCGTCGGGTGACCGCAGAGGCAAGTTCTTATCCACAAGGCACAGTTTGTATCAGGTTTTTCATTTGCCATATTCGACAAGACCTCTTCGGATACGGCTGATAAATTGTCCGTTCTTTCCTCATTATGCACATTAGAACGGTAAAAAAATTTAAATGACTTCCTAATTTTAGAAAACTCAAATATCAAATTTTTTCACTGAAATCGCTTAAGCCGTCGGAACTTTCGTCAAATTCGTCATCCGAAATTACCGAAAAAGTAATACAGGTATTATAACTGTCCATGACGATGTATTCATTTTTTTTGCCTTTATGATTTACTTTGTTACACTTTCAGACGCAAAGCGAACTTGACAGTGTACGAAGACAGATCAGGGATATTCGACACCAATGTGCTTCATCTCTGTTGGAATTAAACAATATGTTGAGATAGGCATACAGAAATATTGTCAAATATTTAATTACTTTTCTCTGAACACATTTGTTTTAACGTAATAAGTATATTTAACAACGCCGGAAGTTGGACTTGAAAGCAAGCGTCTGTCGTTAATGGCGCCTATTCGTTTGTGATTTTCGCATGCTTGCACCGGTATTTCTCTTATTGCATTGCGTGCTCTTATTTTTCTGTTAAGTGCGTCATAATTGTTTCCTTATTTTACTATCACCATTGTGAATCGTTTTGATGAATAATCAACCCTTTCATGATATCTGGCATTAATAAAATGTTTGAGTTCGTATTTCTTTTTATGATTCTTGTGTTTCGTGCCTGTGTCTGCTAACTTTTTCTTTTTTAGGTGTGATTAGATGTCTGATCCTAACTCAGCAGTGGTCATTGGCTGTCAACCTGCTCGAAATATGATAGCATTTGAATACCCCCAGTCTATTGCAGAAAGACGATCTGAGCAGTTAGTCGATATGAAATGCACCGGAATGGCGTTGCCTAAAGATCAGTTCACCTCAAGTGATCTCGTATCGTTGTCTTGGCTGCAAAAGGGAGATATACTGCAAATAACACCCCTTGATAGTGAAGAAGATCCTTCACGCGATGATAGATACTGTACCAAAACCGTTACAGAGACCGGTTTTAAGCATCCTTATAAACTTTGTGATCAAAGCAGCACCCTCTCTAACTCCCTGTGTGGTAGGATTTCAATTCCTACTTCTGCCAGTCCTATTGTGACCACTTCATATGTCAACTCGGCTTACTCGAGTACCTATTGTCAGAGTTTAGCTAAGCCATGCTACAGTTACACACATCTCATATTTATGGCAATTGAGTCAACACCGGCTAAATGTATGACAGTCAACCAGATATACAACTGGTGTGAAACCAATTTCCCATTCTATAAGCATGCTGGGGCTGGTTGGAAGAATTCATTGCGCCACAACCTTTCAATTAACAAATCGTTCAAAAGACTTCCTCGAGATGGTCGCGTAAGTTTTTTTCTCTATTTGCTTAAGCTTCTTTTCCTGGTGACCTGCTTCTCCACTTAGATATGCTTATGCTTTTCCTAGGCTAGCAACCTTGAAAGTCTTGTGACATCTAAAGGGGCTCTGTTTTGTGAATCATCCGTCTTTTTTGACGAGACAAATTCTGACGAGGTGACTTAGATCCACTTCTGTGTTTCATTCTGAGCACTGCACTTTTTGTAACTAGCTACGCAGACCTAATTGCACTCTCAGATCATATTTTAAAAACCAATGTTTATGTCGGATACCACAGATTCACTAGCACATATTGAAGGATAAACCCTTCACCCACCCAATGTTGTCACGTAAACTGCATGTTGTCTTTGCTTTAGCTTTCTTTGTGTTAATCGATTATTTTTTTAGGGTCCTGGGCGTGGGGCTTATTGGGCGGTTGAACCACGCGAACGTCCTAATTTACTTGACGCTGTCAAACGCAACCCATGGAACGTGGGTCTTCCCCGCGAAAGGCCTATTGTAAGACCTCTGGCTGTCAATTCTATTCAGCCGTTCTCAGCAGTCAACTCCGATATTTCAAGAGTAAATTTCGCGGGATACGCATCTGAAGCTGTGTTGAAATCAAACGGAAGTGGCAGTTTGCTCATTTCTAGTAGCCACAGTGGTGCTAGCAGTCCCTTTAGTTTGATTGAAACTAACGAACTCCTAGTGGAGAGAAGCACGGAGACTTGTCAAGGTGGAATATCGCACCAGTTACAGTCCAACAGCCTCGCACCGTTGACACACAGCTATCTACCTATCGCAATTTCCGAAGGCGAGAACCCTGATTTACAGGAGTCAGTTCAGGCCAATGCAAATCCATTCGAACCCTGGCCGGCTGAAGAGGAGGAGAAATACCAGAATATGTTACGCCTTCTAGTTGAAGGGCGTGATGTTGAAAGTTCATTTGATGCATCTATTAGAGAAGGGTTAGTGTTTCAGTTAAAAATTGATTTTCGCGTCTGTGTTGTTCGCTTTATGTTACCACCGGTTTCTTCTCACCTATCATGTTATTAAACGGCTCTAAATTGATTAGATGAATAACGCGTTCTTTTTGCTTGTAGAAACTCCTCGAATTATAATTCTGCGATTGGTAAGTGTTGAAAGTTTGTTAAATGATACCATTACTTTTGTCCATTAATTCACTTTATTTATTGACCGTAGAAATTTAAGGTGAGGTAAGCATGAATGTCTGCACAGTGTTAACGGCAGACACAATAAAAGTGTTTCACCTTTTTAGTGGTAAAAAGATGTGGTCTTAAATAACTACGCTTCACTTTTGGATAATCGGCCACTCATGTTTTATCGCACTTGCTACTTCCTTATCTTCGACACTGGTCAAAATCAAAACGTGTGGTCACCTGCTTAATACCCAAAGGTGCACTTTGTGTATTAGCGTCTAGTTAATCGTTACTTTTTTCATCACCAATTAAACAGTTTACTATCTCTTAAATTACCAAATGTTACTTGCGATGCTCTTCAAATTTCAGACGTTGCTGTTAAACCAAAGAAGGAGGCGAAGCAACGAAGAAAGTCTTCATTGAATCCCACAACGGAAAGTGAGTAAAGAAATTTTCATTTTATTTTATCTATCCAATGAATATGCTTGCAATGCTACTTATATTTTTCACTGATTGGCTGAAATCATCAAATGCCTATTTCGACTAATGGTATTTTTTTTTCGCATTTCATATGATCGTGAGTGATGTGTGCCCACTGAAACATTTTGAGTGCTAGGTAGTCTCTAGAACAGTAGTAAAATTAAACTTCGTGTCCCGTATGTGTGTGGTTGGCAGTTTAAACCCATTTTCTAGCCTGTACTTAGAGCGTATTCTTAAAACTCAAGCTGTTAAAACGTCCATTTTCCACCCATAGGACTTTAGTCGTATTCTGTCGGTGCACTTGTAACTTGTAACCACCTATTTGAATTACACATAAACATTCGCTGTGCAGCATTGCTTTCATCAATCAAAAGTTGCAGTTAATGTATAACTATATTTTAGGAATAGGTTTTCATATCAAGATTATTCTTTTTTAATTTTATCCTTATTAGGTATGTGCAATGAGTGCAAGGAGAATGCTGCGTCCACTTGTCGTTCATGCAGTCTTAGACTGTTTTATCAACAACAGCGCCACTCCACAAACAAAATCCTGAAAATCACAACCCCAATGGATGCAGCGCGTGTATTAGCTAATTTAAACAAACTTGGTGCCTATGCGAGTGAATCTGCGCTTGATCAGCTATTGGAAGCCCTGGACGACGATCAAGAGGTACCGCCTACTAACCGCCAGAAAAGAACTCCACCGGTCTCCGCTGATGGCGAAGTGTTTATAACTCCCGCTCCTTACCACGATCACGAATACTCCCATTGTCAACCGCAGCTCCGTCGGCCTGATGAGACTCGTGTAGTAGAGGCCGTGAACACTCGGCTAAAGCAGGAGAGGCTCCACCTCTTGCGCGGGCTTGCAGATTCTCAGACAGGTTTCAATTTCGAATCGGAGGTCCTAAATTCATCAGCACCGGGAGAATCTATCGAGGATTTTGAACGTCCTACTGAAAGTTCCGGTGGAATGGAAGACGACGATTATGAAGATGCAGGTTCATGTCGGTTTTCCTCGCCAGATTATCAGAGACCTCCTAAGCAGCAAGTTCGACGAGTCAACGGTGGTTCCCGAAAACGCGGCGGGAAAAGCATTACCATCAGTGGCCTCATGTCAAAGGTAGTTTACTTCTGCCGACTAATCGACATCTGCCTATAGTGTCCCATGACATTTCGGTGTCTAAACGTAATTTCAATACCTGTTTTAGCCAAACTGGTTTCCTGAAAATAGTGATTCTATTGACCGGTTTTGTGCAGATCAGTTTTACGGTCAAACCGCCTGGTCGGGAACTGGTTTTCACTTATTCACTTTTGATTGCACATAACTTTTAATTGATTCATGATTTTTATACAATAAGGGTCTTTTAAATTGTAGGCGTGTAGACGATCATCACGTTGTATTCGGGCGCCCAAACGGCCTTACGAAGATTTCAGTGACGAAGCATGTGATCCCGTGGACTACATGGAGGAATTCGACGTTTACGCTGAAAAAGACTACCCCGATTCACCACCATACACGGGCCATTACCAGCGGCGATCAAGATTCGGTTCCTATTTCAGCTCCTCGGACTCGAAAAAAAATCAAAGTGATAAAAATGAGGCAGAAGTTTACGATAAGCGGTTTAGACGGCGGTTGCCATTCAACCCGCGCTCTTTTAGGCCCGATTTGACCAAAGTTAGTGGAGGTAAAACACAAATCCCGTCATCCGTTCACCTTCCACTTGTGCGCAAACGAAAACTTATCGATGAAAATAAATCTCGACGTGGCCGGCGGCGATTAAAAGAGGCGGGTGATTCTGACGAAGTGCTCTCCTCCGTTGATGATAACCAAATCCAATCAGAAGTCAATGGCCACCTATCAGCGGAACTCGACGTCAAGGAGGTGGAAATTACGTATGTGTCCGTCCTTTCTGTATTGAATGAGGCTGTTTCATTAGAATTTAACTTTACATCGCCTATGTTATAGTTGTTTTACTGTTTGATCTAGTTAAAAACACGCGCATCTCTTCATGATTTGGAAAATGGCCTTCTTACATGGGCTTTGTTAGTCGATATTAAAACAAAGATCGTCTTGTTTGTGGAGTCCTTTTGCAATCCATCTTACTTTCCCAGTCTGAACCATTGACTGCGTTTTGTGCTATTTTCTAGAATGCGGTATTTCATTGACATTTAAACACTGATTTTAACTAATTTTCTCATAGTTAAAATAGGTGACACTGATGTCCTGAAACCGTTTCTTTATGCACAGTTATCGCTAATTGGTATTTTTTAAAGTAACCTCTATTTATCATGTAAAGCGATTAAATGAAAACTGACTAATACGCTTAGAATACTGGCTTTAAAGCAGTATAATTTCTCAATCGTGGCTCCAAAATTAGTCCTTCATAGTTTTAACTTTTTGTCTAATCTGTCTTGGGACAATTAGTTTATTCTGTTGTATTAAGCTAGGATTGCAGCATTTGACTTTTAACCCTTGTTGTTGATTTGTTATTAAAATTTTATCACATGTATTTTCAAGTTGCCTGTGTTCATTACTAGCCGCCATAATTCGCTCACGTGCACAATAGTACAGGCTCCTTCTCTGTACGTCCTTATGTCGTTGGCGTAACATTTGTAGTTACAAATTCAAAGTTTACAAAAACGGTTAAGCCTGACCACATCTGTCTTAATTCCCCTCAGGAACTGCTAACCTTGTTCATCATTTTTTTCGTCGAAATATACAAGGAGGCGTTTTTCTTGAGCAAGCAAAATAGTTCTGTTGCTGTTTCGGATTTAATTGTCGTAGGTTTTGATAAATTTGGATTACCTTTATAAACTCCCGTCTTTCGCTGGTGTTCATTTTAATGTAGCTGGTTGGAACTTGTGTTACATAACAAGTTGAGCACTTTCATCAACAATGTCCCCAATAGTGAAGAGCATATTCAAATTACCGCCACAGTAGCGTGCCCTATGTATTGACAATTTTCCGCGTTTCTACCGAACCATACCCTTGTTGAGGTGTCATTGATTCACAGGATTGTGCAGTTTGCTTTAATAAGCTTCATAACGCATATCGGCCGGTATAATTATCTGAATCGTTAAGACAGAATTTGAGCACCATACTTCTATTCTACTGTCATTCAGTTTACATGTGAACTCTGGAGGTGTCGGCCTCAAATCATAATGTTTATTACTTTGCATTTGCTGGTACATCGACCTTGAATTTAAATGAAAAGCATATTTATTTTATTCAGAGCCGAGCGTTCGACCAATCAGGCCGCACAAATTCTGATGGGTATTAGCCAGATGAAAAATTTCAAGCTCCAGTCTGGTTACTTAAGCTTGGACTCGAGCCAGTCTTCCGAGGACTCCTTAGCTCCGTCAGTTTCCAGTTAGTCTGCCTCATCCACGCCCCCTGAAGTCAACTGGATTCTTGCCAAGAAATTCTGCCCATTTCCGACGTGCTGTACATGTATCCGCTTTTTTTCTACCCCATGGGCCTCCCACTTAGTTCTTTGGCAGCTCAAGTGAGACCTCTGTAACTTAATACCCCTTCTTCCTGTCAATACTATCCACAATGAAGGCAATCTATCAGATACTTTGCATTTGCCGGTCTGCTTGACTACGCGTCGGTAGAATCTGCCAGCTTTTGTAGTCACACTTTCTGTTCGGTCTCAATTGTATTTGTACGTGAAGCCATTCGCTGCGCATGGCCAGTTTGCATTGAATTGAGTAGCTCTTGCAAATCTTTCCACTCCATCACTCCAAACCAGACCCTTATCCATTTACTCCTCCAACATACCCTCAAGATGAACTCCGAATATCGCACACCTCACATGCAGCAACTACTGGGTTCTTATGCACACACATACACAGACCTACCGTTTTGAATACGATTTAAAAGAAAGTGAAAAGTAGAACCACGTTTGTCTGTATACCGCAACGCGGATGCTGATGATGTGCCCCTCTTGGTACTGCCTTGTACTTTGTTAATCTTCCTTTTCTTATTGTGCTTATTGATCACCCTAAGGCTGGTGATTACGAAATTTGATTAGTACACATTATATATAAATACATACTACCTGTTAGGCGGTCGCACTTTATTTGAGGCATCTAAAACGCGTATAGGATCCTGTCCGTTACTCAAAAGCTTTCGATTTCACAGAATTGAATCCGTGAACTATCCAGAGCCTCGTCGTAAATCCGAGGTGGCATTTTATCCAGCGCGCTACTTATTTATGAAACCGGTTCATAGGTGTAGGACTCGTAAATGATCAACCCTCAAATCGAATATTCCCATTCAGTTAGGATAGGGTTGATTTTTGCCGTCCACACGATTGCTTTCTCCACCTCCGCAACACGTTAGGTGAATGCTTACTCAATACTGGCGGGTATTGTTGATATTATCTTGGTGTCAGTTCAATATGACGAAACTAGATCGAGTTAGTGCTATTCATCCAAGTAGTGTTCACAACCTTTAATTGATAAACACCGGTTAGAGCCTACAAAACTCATGTGCACGAATGCTGGCTCTAAGGCGACGAGGTCAAGGTCACTTGCAAATAAGCCGATTAAAAAAATTCACAGATATTTAGTTACGACCGTATATCACAGATTGACGACCAGATAGGACCAGTAGCACGACATAATTCCGAAAACCAATGGTTTAAATAGTACCACGAGGCATGCCGGTGAACTGCTGCCAAACGGTGACTAGGCTGATCGACATGATGACTAAACCTAATTCATGGAATTACATATGATTACAAGGTGTCAAGACGAGAAACAGATGCGACCATTATGGGTCAAAATGAGATACTAACCGCCAATTTGCACAATTCGGCTACGTTCTCAAAAAATAAATTATCGAGTTCAAGGGACAATGATACAAATCCGATGAGGCTGACGCTTGCACCATCATTAATTGATGAATTCAAGTTATATTTGGTTATGTATAAGAGGGCATTTCTCCTCGGGCTGAGCAATATCAGTCAGAAGAGACACTTCAAACTGGACGGATGATTTGCAGCATTTATTGAAAATCGGCATTAATGAAGTCGAGTAGCTTTAGACAGCCTACCATCATGCTGGACCAAACTTCGCGTACGAAAGACTGGTAAAACTGGTTTTATTCGGTAAAATTTACACAAACAAAAGTAGGAGTTTAGCGGTCCTCACTGCGTGAAGACCACACCTTGAATGTCAGGTCATGCGACACCGAGGCAATGTGCTTCCTGTCGGGAGAGATGTCCGCATAGACACAGCGGCCAGAATGACCTTCCAACGTTCTAATAGGCGACCACAGTGGATGACCCCAGAGTTTCACAGACTTGTCAAAAGAACTCGTCACCAGGTAATTGTGGTTTTCGGCTGACACGAAAAAAAAACTGAAGCTTGAGCACGAGAAAATAGAGTTTACGAAGTGAAACGAAAATCCTCCTTGGTTGGTACTAAATTCAGGATTTTAAAAATCGCTAGACGACAAATAATTCAACTCCACGATTATATTTTGTTGACCTTTAGGTGTCAATAAAAATAAGAAATGTTCACCGACCTAGCTCTAGGGGAGTGCACCACAAAAGACAAGGTTTGTTGATTTTTCTAATGAAATGATCGTCTCCATTGGCTGCAGTGTTTGGTTTTTAGACATTTTTTGACAAATAGCCGACTCCCATAGAGAGGTTAGTTGTGCAATTTAAGATGACGTGCTTCAAGTTAAGTCCTGAACGTACGTTCAAATTTAACTGAGCTCACGACGCTAGTGTGCGCAGGAATGACATAAATAGTCTGCTGCTGTCTCAAGTCCCAAATGCGGACAGAATTGTCTGCAGAGCAGGAGGCGGCATGATATCCATTGGCAGCAATATCGACTCCTAGCAGCTCCTCTAAATGACCTTCAAAAAACATGATGCATCGACCTGTCCGCAGATCCCAGACACGTCCATAGCTGTCAAGACCTGCCGTAAGAGCCAGAGAGCCATCTGGGTGAAAGGCGATGTCGTATACGGGTTTCGAATGGCCCTCTTGATGAAGGATTTCAGTACACACTTCGAGATCCCAGAGGCGCCAGGACGAGTCGAAGCATGTAGTGCCAAGGAAACGACCTGATGGATGGAAGGCTATTCGCGAAACACGGTAAGGAGCATGGCCTTCAATATCCGCCAACGGCTCTTCATTGTCGAGACTCCAAAGCTTCACACTGCCATCCTAAATCAATTAAGCGAAACAGCTTAACGGATAATAACCTGATGGAAATGCAAATAACAATACCTATTGGTAAAATAGCATCCTTCTAGCAAGGGGTTATTAGTGACGAAAAACAACCCACGTGTCAGCTGGCGCTCAGTGCCTTCAATTCAAAAAAACTATATCGCGCATGGACTGAAGAGCTTCAGGTAAAACAAGATATTAATAATGGAAAATGTTAGTGTTAGAACCAGAAAAAGGCATTCAGTGAAATTAAATTTAAGTGGAAGGATGTGCAATTTAAGATAAATTGTGAATCTAAGTGAATGAGAAAGAATTTGACGACAGACACATTTGCCGGTTAAAAACAACAGGTATGTCCAACGGCTTAGATCTTGGAATGCACATTTTCAGTTGAAAGATCGTTGGCGAGTGCGACAATAATTAGGTGATGTTACAACTGTCTAGCTTAATCAGGTGTGACAGTCTGGCGTCACGTTTGGACAGTGCGCGCAACTGAAATCCGGATACGTGACAGGCACGGCGGTGAGACATTTATCTGAAGCAAGGTGCCAAGTCATAATGACAGCTTCTCAAAAATCATTGCAAAATATTCAGGGCATTGAAGAGAAACCGGAACAATCCAGAATCGGCACGAATCAACAGCTGACATGGCAGAAGAAACTAAAGATCCACAAGCAAGAAGCATAAAAGAGGCAATGGTAAGGATTTTTAAGGCCGCCTACCAAACCAGAGCTGGCTAGCGCAATTCGAAGGTCGGATTGGATGCGAGCTTGCGGGTGCCAGGCAACGGAACAAACGCCCGTCTGGTGTCCGCGAAGGTTGAGTTTAAGTTCGGACTCGGGTACCGACCAAAGACGGCAGAGGCCGCTCAGCGAGGAGGTGGCCAGCACCTGGCCATCAGGCGAGAACTTGCAACACGTCAATGGGCGTGTGTCACCCACTTGGCTACACACAAGCGAGGTCGTCTGAAAGTAGAAGCAAGCGAAATTCCTTGAGGAATGAAAAAAGTAGAAAACGGATATTGCTAAAGAAACATAAATGGCAAACTAAATTTGCATGTTAGATGAAAGACCGAGACCAATAATGGACACCTAAATTCCGTAATTTGGGATTTCCAAGCAAATGAAAAATACAAAAACATACAGAAATATGGCGCCATTTGGCCTCAGAAAATACTACATTCCATAGGCTATTCACTTGAAGCACATTGGACAAGGACGATCCCCAAGAAATCAAAAACATTATTTAACCAGTTTTAAAATTAAACCTTGTCCTTAAGTTTAATCATATTCAAGACCGCAAACAACCAGCAAGTCAATAATGTCAAATGATTATACTCACTGTGTGTACCATTAAAAAAGGAAAAATCCCTAAATTTAGCAGCAGAGTATCACGTCTGCAAAAAAACATCATTTTATTCAATATCTACACTAGAAAGAAAGGTGATTGTAGCAAGCTGATTTTAAGTCCAGAACTTGGTCCACTCTGACATCGAGCTTTACAACAAAGCAACGCACGTTTGCTTCCGATGGTCATTACTTTGCTTAATCAACACGTGCTGCATTGTGGCACGAATTTGTTTCCATGCCTAGCAAAGACCTCACACAAGCCGAATTTAAGCAACGTAGAAGTGTCCAATGGCCATGGAATGTGGCAGCGGCATGGACACAACGAGCCCACGGCCGCAATCAACAAACAGGAAGTTGAAGTTGGATGGCGAAACATCTTACAATTAACCGAGGGGACTACCGTTGAAGTCAAGTAAACGCTTCTTACATTCACACAAGCCTGGGGTTGGGAACACCACACATTGTTGTGGTCAGTGTTGTTGTTGGTTCACCGTATGGATAGCTCAGGCAGTAAACAGTTTCCTTTGCTTTCTCGGTTGCATGATTGGATACAAAGCGATCAAAACAGTACTGGAAAAAACTATATGAGGAGTTAAAACACAGGGAACAGAAACAGAAGCCATATTTTGGGTAAAACCATTAAATAACGGTCTACTCAGGCGTACCCGGAGGATTTTTAGGTATTCTTGATATCTGGCCTTTCGCTGGGGTTCAGGCATTGAGGCGTAGTACTCTCTAGCGCGGTCCAACCGCTGTTTTGCTCGAGGGAGAGAGTACTTTGCGATCCACATCCGTGCATCCGCTAAGCCATCCGGCCCTTGGTGGTACCACACTGTGCTGTTCTAGACAAAAGACATCGGTAGTAAATGGTACAAACGATCTCGCATAGGAGGAGTCTTACGTCTCTAGCAGTTAGTATGGCATTTTTTGTGTCCGATCGGTCAAGACTGGGGCGTTGTGCCGGTCCCCCTGTGACTGCCAGTAACATTCGCAAGCGTTCGCGCCTATCGGCTCCGTCTTCGCCAAATAAACCTACAGACACATTTTAAAAAGAAGTTGGCATTTTGGGACTTCTGGACGAAGTTAATTAATTCGGTATTATGACTGGCTATTGGCTACAAGGAGAGGTCGTCAACTGCAGTGTAATGAGTAGGGATGGCAACACTAAGCTCGAGAACCAATGCAATATGCCTAGCCAGAACTTAGCAAAAAGGAGAGGCTAAATTATTGCATATCGACTTCGAAGGTATGAGATTCAAATTTGGACCGGTAAAGAAAAGAGTAAGTGGACAAGTAAATGCGGAATGAAAGAAAAATAGTCAAAAGTTGACAACATGAAAATTTTCGTAACTTGACTCAATTTCAGGAAAGTGCAAAAAATGAGAACCCTTTAGTTCAACAAACGTTCATGAATCAAGTAGTGGTTGGCTGTTAAATAAGTGAAGCTGAGTAGATGCTTCCGAGATTTACGCGTATTTAGAGAGAAACCGGTGGTTGCCCGTGACATTTGATGTGGCCTCAAGCCAAAACATTTTAAAACGTCGCGTAATCTCGACTTTTCGAAGAGTTGCAACATTCGGTTCCAAGCAATGTAGACGCTATCGAAGTTGGCAGCTTCCTCCGTGAATAAAAACGCTTTGGCAGCAAATTTATCAAATTATACAAATAAGGCTCGGACATTAAGAGTATATAAAATTCTGCTTAAAATACATATTTCAAACGGTATTTGGTTGTGTAAAAACGACAAAATTGCAATTATGCATTAGAATTTTTGTTCCCAATGCGCGTATGATTTATTTCCACATATTTATGCGGTATTGCGACGATGGAGTCAACAACAAAGATGGACTGTTCACAACTAACTGACTAAAACACAAATTCGTAGCACACTGATGAATTCCTAAGTTGCATTCTCAATAACAAATGCCTCGAGTCCAAAGTGTGCAATACGGATAGGTTGGCGTGCATTGTTCATAAAGCAGAAGTTAGCAGCATCTTGTTAATGAAAAAATAGCGCCACGGCAAATTTAGTTAAGATCTAGCCTTGACTACTGCCATCGTTTGCAGTGCGGCCCTGAAACTGCAAATACGGTGTCAGGGAAACATTGCCTTGGGAAGCACGATATACGTCTACATATCACGGTAATTGGATTCGCTACCCTAGGGAACTGGAAAACCCTAGCAAGAATAAGCATTATAGTAGCAGAAGTTTGGTCCTAAATGGCATTTTTAGTGTGCATGGAGGTCCCTCTTTGTGGCGTTCCTCTAGGCCTTGTGCGTAAAAACCTAGATGTCTATCTAAGATCAAATAACAATTTCCGGTAGATATCCATTAACAGCGATATCAACTCCCAATAAGCATGCTGTGGGTTCATGAAAAAAGCCAACATTACACAAAAAACGTAGGAGAAATACATATTGATTACGAATTAGCTCATCGACCTGCACTACTATTGACCACACAGAAAACCAAAAAAAATATTTTGGGTCAATTGATAAAAGTGTGCCTGAAGAGATGGCTGCCAAAAGAGATACTAAAAAGTCGAATAATCCGCAAATCTCCACATGGCATCAAAATATTGTAACAACGAAGAAGAGTGCAGAAGCGCCTAGGCAATACAACACTTCGGACGTATGAAAAGAGGAAGGCCTCTTTACATAAACGTTCGACGCGTTTTTACCAACTTACAGATGGGCTCCCCGAGTTGTCGCAAGTAGTATTTTACCTCTGTGTCTTCTGTGGACACTTGAATTAACCGGGCCTAGAACAAAAACTGAAAGATGTAAGATGCGGGACCCCAATAAAGTTGGCCACAGGACATGGCAAAAAACACTACATTTGGGAAACGTCGAGGATGGGACTCTAAGAGCTTACGAAAAGTCCCATATAAAACCCAATTTTTTCCCTTTTTCATATCTTAGTTTTGCTTTGGTGAACTTAACCATCAGTTATCGACGGAACAAGTTTTTCAGCGCAACACTAGTCGCCCCTTCACCTCTGATTACCCGTATTAGTGTAAAGCAGCTTATAAAAAACCAACACCCATCACTTTGATTACTTGAGCAAACAAAACGTGCTTACTGCTTAGAGAACGATCAATGGAGGTGCATGATGACGAAATATAGTGCCAAACGTTAATGACTGATTCGGCCACTCTGCGACGCACTTGGAAGCAACATACGATGGACACACTGACAGAGAGGAGATGTAAAAGGCTCAAACGAGGCTGTTCTATGTCTGAATTGAACTTAGTATAGCAATATAGAAACATAAAAAACGTGTCGAATCGAGTCACCTTCTTTTTTAATTCTATCGTCTCGAGGGCAACCAATTCAGAATCAGGAAGCTTACTCTCCATTGGTAAGTACTGCCCACCTGTTAAGAGATCAAAATATAACTTAATAACGTTAGTTATTTTGTAAAAAACCTTAATTTTGGTGGCCGTGACGTTTATAACAGTGGGGACAATGATTATTCTGTCAACTGGAATTCCCCGGAAAACCTTTAATGAACATAAATTTGAAAGGTAGATCCCCGTAAATATCAGCAAGTGCACTTATTAGCCAACTGAGTAAAGAAATAATAGCTTCGGTTAATAAGTGAATTTCGATTGTCCCGGAGAAAGATGCTTTATGCCGATCATTAGTTGGCCAGGTGAACCTCGCTCAGTATCTCCAATACTCGCTAGCCATTAGAATGAGCTTCATTTAGTGACAAAGGTCCAACTCACACATCCCAAAACCTAGCCGCTGGCTACACACATGGATGGGCAGTTTAAGCAAAGGGACCTTCCTAAACAACGAAAATCATCTTACTTGAAACAATGTTGATATGGCCTAACTTCTTCGCCACGGCAAAGGGATCCTCAGTTGCTGCCATAACGAGTTGTCTACAAATGCAGTGCACAATATGTATGAAATTTGCGATCAGTGTATATCATGACACATGCATACGCACACACATTTCAAATAACAATAAGAACGAACAAAATGCGAGCATATGACGAATAAAGTAGAAAATGTGTATTTGCGGATTAATAAAAAATGAAAGTCCCAGAAGAGAATGAAGTACATGGTTTACAAAAGGAAACGGCAAGATTCTTGGGAATAGTGAAAAAGTACTGCACGTATACACCTAATGGCAAGAAGGCACTGAGAAGAGTAGCTGACTGCTATTCTGTCACCGTGTTTATATATATTCTTGGTTAATTAGCTAAACTATGACTTCGGATCGGCACCAGTGGTCTATAACTCCGCGGTGGGCTTTCCATGCACAGTAATGAAATACAGACGGTGAGAATAACCATCAACAGAAATCCAACGATGAACAATAGACGGTGTGAGATCAGCCGAATTTCATCCTAAAAGGCAAAAGATCCAGGCGATAATTGTAATAAGTAACTGTAAAAAGTGTCTGTTGGCTTGTTGAGGTTAAACCAGGAATAAGCCCACATTTTATTAAATTAATGCAAGTACTAAGGCAAACAGCCAACAATTTACTTATTGTTGTACACGTAGACCGCATACATGGTAAGTGAATGTTCAACCAAATACGACTAAAATCAGGTGTTGCCGACATGCGTGGAGGTATTTCCAGCATACAAATACTGTACACAAAACACAAACGTTAAAGTGTAATGTACATGTTAACATTTAGTCTTGTGGTAAAGAATAGCATAAGCATATTCAGTGATTTTTCGCTTCCCCTATATGGCGGTAGGCACTCGTCTTGAAGGTCATGCAAAGGCGCAAAGGGAAAAATAATTATAGGTTTTGAGAAGAGTGTATAGCATTGGGATGTACTAAAAATAGATATTAGTAAACTTACTGGTGAGATAGTAAGCAAAAGCGGCGTTTTTCCAAGAAGTTGAGGCTTCCAAACAATGTGGCCTTGGCAACGATGGCGATCAACGAATTGAAGCCGATTTTGCCACAATAGTCTGGCTGAATTATTTGATTTGATCTGTACCATTTGTTTACGCGTGCAAGGCTGTTGGCTACTAAAACACAAAAACCCAACGATGGAACAAGACGCAACTTATATGTACAAAACATATGTAGATATGTGAGCGTACTGGAAATGAGGAAACAACTTTGCAGGGGCTGCTAAAGAAAGGCAACTGATGAAGGTTCGCGTGTGGCAGCTTTGCCCTTGACAAGGTTTTTGGTTTTCAGTGAAATCAGGAACCAAGAGAGAGACGTTTATTTTTTCAAAAGCGTCGCTGCCTTTATTTGAAAAGAAGCATTTATGAAATATTATACCTGTAAACCCAAGATGACTGCCCCGCATTTGCGCAAAAAGAGGTTTACCAGCTGCCGATGATTCATAATCGTACATAATATTAAGTCGAAAGTTACGAGAAGATACATGCTTAGAGTTCTCGTATTTGGAATTATCGAGGTTGAGTACAAAGGCATCATTTATTTGAAAATGGTTTGATGAAGCTGTCCAAGGTTCGCTGCAAAACTCGAGTTCAGCAAAAGTGTTCAACATTTTCGCAGAATTCTAAGAAATTAGAAATAACAGAAGGCATACGGTTTTTACATTAGGATCGGGAACTGACACGGCCATTTGAAACTTTATTAGGGTACCAGTCAACAGTACCACACAAAGCACTAACACAACCAGAAATAGGAGAACTGGGGGTCGCGAAGTAATTTTGTGGAGTGCATCGCTCATCTAAAAAAAACTACGGCAAAAGTGCAAATAAATCCACGCAACGTGCAATAAAACAAGGCGCATCCTGAAGCATTTTATTTAAAAGGTTGAAATAAATTACACATACAAAAATTTCAGGCATGATATTAATTAGGAACGGGGGTCCAATTGTTGTATCCGACGAAAGCAGCAAAGCGTTATGCCGAAACCCCTTTCTTTGGTGGTAGTTTCAATGAGCACCACACGTTTGCCATATTTCTTTTCTCCATCTTGTTTAATAACCATATCCAAAACGTCACCAGGTCCCAAAAGCTGGCTTTTCTTTAAGAGCTGTTCGTCGTTGATGAAAAATGCCTGGTTATAAAAAGCTTTTTCAAATTCGAACTGAGACAAATTAAGGCCCTTTTTAACTACCTTGTCAAATCTTAAAGATGGGACATGAGTATTTATAGTTTTGCCTGACAAGAGAGTATCCTGTCCACGTAAAACATCTGTGGAAATTTCGTGGAAAGGCAAAAATAAAGTGTTTGAGAAAAAATGATAAAAATGAGAACGGGCTACTGAAGATGAAACACTGCGGTTAGATTGGAATCTTAAACAACCGAATGCTTCAAATGCAAGAATTACGCAAACCCGTTGACGAAGTCGCAACATAAAACATGGATTATATGGTTGTGCGTTGTGATGTGTGGTTTGGTGTGGCGTCGGATTAGGGCGCAGACATATTAGACCACCTGGCCTCAGCCAATCCTGTGTCTCTCTGCAATCCAATGG
>UXSR01000524.1:0-28668 GCA_900604375.1 Mesocestoides corti
ACGAGACACAACCGTTTACTTCAGAGATCAACCAGACTGGTGTCGTTGTGTCGGGTTTGCGCGTGTGTATTTATACCTCGGATGCGTGAGTCATACATGCGTTAACATCGAGATCTAGGTGTGAGGTTAATCCAAGATACATATACGTGTGAATGATGGGGGTTGAGGATTTGCGCGGCTGTCGCCATGCTGCGAGAAGGGGGGCCTTGTATCGGAGGCGAATCGATCGGATTAAGATGTTGAATAAACACGATTCACAACACTACATTTTAAAATTTTCTCGAACAGTTTGTCTGGGTGGACACCACTATGATTCACGGACTGAATTTGGTCACAAACGCAAACCCTGTAATCTAATCGTCAAATTAAAACGTGACCGAAACATGATGGTATCTCCCTAACTGGCAAGGCCCCTCGTCAATAAAATGCGAGGTTATGACCCGAGCATAGTTTGAAATTATTCTTCATGACCTCACTTTCGATTTGTGAATATCTACTTTTAGTCTTGACAAAGGTTAATTGCTCTAAAGGTACATGTTACTTTTAGAGGGTAAGGACATAGAAATCGGGAATGCTGCAGCAATCAGTTTACAGAAAGGATAGTTCAACTTTTTTTGATAATTTTGTGCGAAATGCCGATTTCGTCAGTCCTAACTTGCAAACTACCAAACAATCATTTGCAAGACGAAAAAAGGTGCAGACGTTGGAAAGTTTAAGTGAAAACGGCAAAATTTAAAAAAATCGCTAATAAATCACTACGAGAAACCATAAAGCAAAAAGTCAGCATTGTTTAGAGATCTATAAATCGCTCATAGAACAAGTTATTCGTTAATATGCAACTTAATGTCCGAGGACTGTTAGACAAAATTCTACCTTTTCCAGGATCTGGACGTAGATTCACCCCAAGCCACTGGCGCGTGAAGTTTGGTGGCAAAAAATGGAAGAATTCATGGTGGAAAAGCAGCCTCAGTCCGCATTGTAGTACAAATTCATAGCCCGTGACTTTGTAACTATCTTCATTGATTACTTGTTGAGCCTCAAAGGGACCCTCCATTGACTTACTCCTGTTTCCCTGTCCCAGTTCCCAGATTCCTCGTTAATTCGCCAACACTGTCGCGTTAATGTTTATTTCCGGTTTGTCGTTTAATGCTTTAAGACACTCTCTCAAGAACGGGATGTGCTTCTTCTTCGTCTGACTGAGCACCACTCTATGCAGAACGCCTGGGAAACTTTTCTGGCAGATATTGGCGGCCTCCTCGACAATTTGAAAAAAAGCTTTCGCCGTGAAGAGGACGTGGTGAAGCATGAAATGTCCCTTCTCCAGTCGGCAAACGGAAGGCTGCAAACGAAGGTAGAGCTTTGCGAGGTTCTGTGGAACCGAATATTTGCTATTTTGTCGTTTACACTCAATTGCCCACGAGGTAATACAAAAAAACTCTTTTCTTAAAGCATACGGATTTTAAAATGCCATGACTCTCGGGTTCACCTTGTCCAATCTTTCGTTTTCACGTATCTCAAGCCCACGTATTGTGTGTCAAACCAACGTGAATCTATTAAATTTGGCCTGCAATCTAAGCAACATCAGTCAGTCAAATGATGACTTTAGTGCAATGGATGCGGACCACATTTGGGTCGGGAATCAGGAATAAATTAGCGGAGGGGTGGGTGATTGTGTGATTTGGTGTTTGAGTGGTGTCATCGGCAATGTGTCCCTCTTTCAAGAACCATTATTCATATTTCTTGGTTGTCTGGTAACAATTATTCGTAGGAGACAGCTACGCAAGTTCGAATTTCCTGCTAACACGCATATACCGGTTCCCCAATAAGGCTTTTAGGCCAGTAATGGAGGTTGAGACAAAAAAAACATTTTCCCTTCTTCAAAGTTGAGAAAAACGTGTTGTGGCATTGCTTTAGATTGGTTAGACTAGACAGTTTCTTGCGCCAGCCCGAAATTACGGTGAGCGCATAGTAAACTCAGGTCGAACAATGGTGTGAGAGTGGGGATTTACAAATCATGTGAGAGACATAAACTTAGTGAGGAAACGATCATCGAGTAGATTCCCTATGGTTTTCCCCACGACCGGAAGAGGGGGGAGCGGTTGAAGGGTTTTGGCGCGCTTGAGTTATGCTGCAAACAGCGGCCTTACCTGCCAGTGCTTCGTGCTCTTAACGGGCAAGCAAACTTTCTCGTGTCCGTCTTTGAGTCCTACAACTACTTTTAGTACCATTTAAACCTGGGAAATGACTTTTGCTCTACATTTATCTCTTGAGAAATAGGGTGCGGATGTGGAGTTTAAATGAATGGAAACCCGTTTGTATCACGTCTGTACAAAGGTCGTGGCTGGCTACGCGGATGACGGCAAGGTTCAGAGTGGTCTATGATTTTCTAGCAGCGTCCAGTAGATTCCATTTAGGTGGACCTGTTTCTCGTCCACGAGACTTAAAATCAACGTACCTCCAATCTGCGTCGGAGCTACCGAGACAGTAATGTCTCCTCAACCACAGTTTATCAACAAAGGTGACTATATCTCAGACACGTGATTCGAATAATTGGCACGAATGAAACACCCCAGATCTCTGAGCGTCTTCGATGGCAGCGTTCAATTTGAAACACGCCGAAAGAGTCTGGTTGTTTAGGTTCAATTTAAACAAAACCAGTACTGTCCGATGGGATGTTTCTCCAAGTATTTAAGACGACGCGCTTTTGCGTTGCGGCCTGCATTTTGTTGTGGTTAATGAGGAAGCAAGGTATCTTCTTCCCCTTGTATAAAAATGGCGGTTGCTTTTATGTTTCACATAAAGATAAAACTGCCTATAGGAAGAAGCGAACCGCTGCATATTAATCTGATATAATTGAGTTAGGCTGTTGCGGATACAGCATTTTAACTTCTTGCAAATTTTAAATTAGAGTCACTTGCCCGTTCAGATAAATGACGATAAAGTGTTTATCGAGAATCTGATGGCGGACAACGAGACTTTGCGTAACTCGCTCAACGAACAAACCACTGGCCTGGAGCGTTCGAACAACGAGATCAGCAACCTCCAGGCGGAACTCACCAAGATTCGCTCGGCCCTATCGAAGGTCACGGAGGAACGCGACCTGGCCCTTGCGTCTCTCCATCAAGCTGAGAAGAACATGAGTGAGCAACAGGAGACATTTTACTTACACATCAAAGAGATCGAGAAGAAACTGAACCAGCGGGAATTCGAGGTATAGTTGCTACCAAGTATTTCATAATGATTGGTGTAAATATAACGGCGCTTTTTGCGAATAACAGCCTACTCACAACCATCTGGCTTCTTATTTGCATTAATCCAAGTTTGCTATTGCCACTTTCACTGTTCTAATATGTTTGTCACTTATCGGGATAATCGATGCACTGTGAGCGTTCATTTTAGGGATAGTTTGTTCTTATCCGAAACGAAATACTGATGCTCAGGGAACAATTACTCAAATTAATTATCTAACGCAGGCTTAAGCCTTCCCACAAACAGGACAAAGACAGGACCACGTGCAGAGAGCGTTGGCTGATTCCGCCAATGGATGATTGACCTTTCAAATTACATGGCTACCAAGGTGTGTGTGGCCTTGATCTGAGGGGTCAGGAGTGGTGAAGTTGTCAGTGCGTGTCACAGCTTGGGTGACCAACTGAAGTGGCCAGATTAAGAGAGAGTTGTGTAAACAATGACGACTCTTAATTAACGGTAGTCCGTATAGGCGAATGCTGGCTTCTTCTACATTTAGTTTAACTTGGAACTGTCATCCTTGGCGAAAAGTTGGAAGAAAATCATGTCTTAATACCCAACGGTATGGTGTTGACCCACACTATCATTGCTGCCGTACTGTGAAAGTCCACAGATTTAGTTCTAATTCATTATGTTTTGAATTCCTTCGACGATCTACGGATTTGCTATTATGACGAATGTTAAGCGTGCATTTTGCCTCATTTTTAACCCTGAAACGCATTCTTCGGTAATCTTCTCCTCTGTACCTCAATGCCCATGTAAATTTACCTAAGAAAAAAGTCACCGTCAAATGAATCTCTGCTCTTACAGCGAGTTACTCATTGACGGAACTGTACACATGTCAACTTAGTGGAAGGATTTGTACCTGGCTGATGCATGAGGTCCTTCGCGCCTTACCTAAGTGGCACAATTCGACATTTGGATTTTCTCTCAAAACCATCTGAAGGCGTCAAGAACTTCCACTTCTAGAGATTCATGCAAAATGCTGCAAATAGATCAAGCATTTCCGCAAAGGACATTCCTTAAAGAATACTTCAAGCTGTCTCTGCTTCCAAAGCGTCAAAATCAGATTCGTCTAGGATTGTAGACGGGTGTTACGACAATATCAAAAGACAGTTACATAGTAGTCTCTGACTTCTTGTCTTCTTTTACACTTTTTTTCTCTGGACAGTAGGTGTATGGTAGCTGTTTGATAAATATCAATAAGGATAATTATTGTAAGTTATCGATCACCGATAGCGCATGGGGCCCTATTACCAGCACGTCTGAGGTTCAAACCATGTTTTTCCTAGTTTTGCTTTTTGATTATGGCTCAAAAGCACTAATAACCTGGAGCCTAAAATTTACATCGAAATTGAAAACTGTCATAACAAAATAATTGTGCGTTTTAATTCTCTTACAGACCAAAGATAGTGCTCAAAGGCATGTTCCCGCCATGGAGACAGCGGCGGCCAGAAGAATCAGGGAAAACCAGAGGATGATGGATGCCGGAAAGAAAGGGGGGGTTCCGCCTTTTGACAGGTTTGGTTTGAACGATTTGAAGCGACGACGAGCGTTTCATCTGGACCCGCTCCAGGAGGCCAAGCAGCAAATTACCCACCTGAAAGCCGAACTCGCTGAACGCGACTCCGAAGTAGAGCGGCTAGAGGCTCTCGTTCAGGAGCGCACAGCATTTGTGGAGACCAGAGCAGCTGAACTCGCCGAATTGCAGGTAAGGGAGGGGCAACAAAAGCTCATTTTTCCACTTGCGAGTTGTTTGTTGTTGGCGAAATGGTTATCAAGACAATGTGTGCGTGCAAGGGGTGGATTTTGACTTGGAAAGAAGATGATGTTTGCCCTCACGCAGTTCGTCTTAACTGTCAACCACCCTGCCACCTGCCAGTCTATATTCTTTTCCCTGTCAGATTTTGTTTGAACCAAACCATTCCAAAGTCTGGCCGTGTAAATCGTCTTTCCGAGGTTCTATTAATCTCGAACACGACACGAACTACGTCTGTGTCGGAAATCACGCTTACCCAAGCGCTAGGAAAGGCACAAGCTTTGAATCTGAATTTTTGGGTGCATTTTGACACCTCAAGTTTTCTGGTCGATTGCTACGCGATTCCAAGTAGGGTAAAACCATTAATAATTCACTAAAAGGGACGCTATATTTTCACTTTTCTGGTTACTTTCTGTGAATATTGCCGCATGACACCATTTGAGCAAGACAATAGCTGATCGTCAAATTCGAGGTAACTTTCTAGCGAAGTATTAGGGTGTCAAAACACTCAGCCACAATCCCTGCCGCGAAACGAGATCGTGTCAATAACCCAGTAGAATCTCATCCCTTCCTATAGACCTTTCTAAGAGTGTAGCTGAATTTCGTTGGCCAATTGATATTGGACCATCAATATCAATATCAACATCACTAATCCGCATGATTAATCACTCGTAGACCTGCTTCTTGAAACTGAGGCAATGTGAACTCTGCCCGTAATCTCAAGTGGTTCAAAACATACGTTTAATTTAAGGCATTAATCCTACCACCATAGTCAATAACAACCCTAGCTATCAGATTGGCGCTTAAGTGTTTTCCGCTTGCAAGAATTTTACCCAAAGTGAACAAAGCCATTATTCAGGAAATGCTTTCTTGCGAACAAAATCTTCCTTGGAATTGGCTTAAATTAATTAATCTCTATCCGACACATGTTTTCTGGATTTTCACTTTACTTTCATGACGCTATTGACATAAAATTCCGCATAGCATAGCAGCTAGTATATCTGACCGGCGTTAGATACCAGTTTACATAGCAAATCAACAACTAGAACCAAGGCAAAAGGCACTGGGGACCTACCACGTGAGCCAAAGCTTGAGCATGATTACAAATTAAGCGTGGTAAACTAATTAGTAAATTACTCGCCACCAACTCAATTCCTCATCCCTATGCTAAGCCTTTATTTATTAAATAGAAATGCGTGAAATTCTCAGTATAAATGAAAGGTAACAAATGCTTCATTTGGTGTTTGTCGGAATCGGATAAGAGTGTGAGGGCTGGTGTGCTTGCTATTAAGGAATGGGTGGATCTGCAAATCAAAACTCCTTCTTTTGTCACATATGACCTCAACAGTCCTTGTTCTGACAGCCCTCGCCTTTTACCGCACTCCAACGCGCAATTTTATTGGCTTAGACGCTGTGGCGGAGGTCAGGATTAGATTATTGAAGAATTCTTTTGTAAGTACCGTAGATAAGTTTACAGATCCCAAGAAATTGCACTTAACCTCTTGCTGCTAAATAAATGGTGTGTGCGCGCGTGCGTGAGTGCGTGTCTATCTGCTAACTGTGACAAACACACCAAGTTACTTTACACACAAATCGGCTGCTTTTACGTGGCACTTACAACTTGCATATGCTGGTAACGAAAATTCGTAAATGTCACCCAGTAAAGCAGCCTGCTGCAGTTTCTGCAAAAAAGGGAGAAAAATCGGGGCTGGGGGGTTTGGGAGTGGTTGTGTGTAGCTGTACTTATTTGACTTGTACTGGTTTTAAGTCAAAGAATGCTATTCCCCACACGGATAGGAAGCGTCCATCATGATAGCTTTAATTACATGGTAAAACTAAGTGGAACACCACATAGCCGGGAGCAGCAGCTATCCTCTTTGTTTTGTTTTTTTGAGCACTATCAGTTGCCAGTCTAATTAATCACTGCTATCTGGTGTCAACAAGACAGTCTCATTACAAAAAGCCTCCTGCGTGCCATTTCAAAGGTCTACTTCTGATTCATTTGCAAGTTTATTTTAGTAAATTATGGACATGCAAACTTTGGAGGACGAGATGAGGGTGCTGAATAACTTTTCAGCAAAACTTGTGTAAAATCATGCTTAACAATCCGTATTACTTCCCCGGGTTATTAGAAATCATAGTTTTTGTTTCCCATAAAACGCTATCTATTAGTTTCTTAACTGGCCACTTTTGTTCTTCATCGAATCTCTTCATCTACGTTTATCCTCAATCATGATTTATTAAAAACTTCGTACAGTTACTATTCAGGTGTCTGGCCGGGTTGGAGGCTCAATTAGACCGACATATGTTGAACCCTGCGATACACCAACATCTGTCATGATTTTGGAGTCCCCTCATGTCAAATTCCGCGTGTGTTTGACGGTTTCTGGTTAGTCCTTCCCCCTCCTTTCCTTCCCCGCTAATCTCTTCTCCGTCCCCTTCAAGACGCTTACTTCTGGCGCAATTAATTGTCTCAAATAATGTCGAATACGCGGCAATAATCCTCCGGGTTTTTCTAATTTCCTTTCCTTGGTCCACCTTGTGTAGTGTCACTAGTGGATGAGAACGCCATGAAACCACACATTGGCAAGCGAGTAAACAAGGAATTTCACCCAGTTTAAGCACCTTTTTTTAATCACTTCCACTGGTGGTATTTATACAAACGTGTTTACCTGTTAACCCCTCTTTTATCCACCAAGGAGTCTGACAACCCCAGAGTACAATGTTTGCCGAGTTCTAATTTTGATGGTTTAAACATTGGGAGGAGGTTTCCTCGCAAAGGAACTACTTCACTGATCCGAAACATAAGGAGTCCTACGAGGTGGCATCTTGGGAATATTTTGGATGAGGCAGAACTACACGACCTGACTCCTTGACTTTCTCTTGAATGGATCTGGTGCTATATGGCATCATTGACATTAATCATTCATGATCGGTCGGGAAGCAAAACGATGTCCAGTTTATTAATGTGTACAAAACGATTTTCCGGCATCTTGATTACATTGGGATGAACATCTCACAGTGGATGAGCGTCTACCTAAAGTAAAAACACGTGTCTAGGGTAGGGATCAAATTTGGTGTGAATTGTGGGAATTGCCTTGGTGTTGACCGTTGCTTGTCACCCCCTGGAAGCAATCGTTCAGGAAATTCACCTCTTTCAAACCTGCAGAAATTCGTTGTTAATTGAAAACTTATGGAGTAATCACACCCCCCCTATGCAATGCATTCTAACCTCTAACATCACTAGCAATTTTCGTTACTTCTTAAAATTCTTATTGGTTGAGCCTTCCAGATTTTGATCTGTCTTATTAATCAAAACTAACATTTCTAAATTCTCAACAAGGTACTGACAAGTTCTGAAATCCAGAGCGCAATAAATTTTTGCCGTTTTAGAAAATCGCATGCTAATTCCTCGACGAATTCACTGGAAGCTCACTAAATTTGAATAAATTTAGCTTGCCTGCACTGTGCGGCACTGACCATGCGTATTAGACCATCAAAGAAATAAACTCCATGCAAGTGCGGATAAAACTATCAACCCTGGTACCCTTCGTCGGAAACTTTAGAATAGGTAGCGAGCGATTCTGCTGAGACATGGCACCTGTTCACACTAAAGTGTGCCTGAATCATTGAGCGGCTCGTTCTGCAGCGCACTTCAGAGCTGCCCGAGTGCCTTATCCTCTATCCCCAAGTTGCCGGCAAATGAGTCATTACAGGAGAAGCCAGTCTTGCTGCTTTTTTTTGGCGTTACTTTTGATCAAAAAACCCTCTTTCACCTCTTATTTGCTCTCGTCGCAGCACACACCCAATATGAAAAAAAACCACCGTGCTTTCGCATTGCTCTAGCAACATGAGTCATTCATGCACGAACTCAAACAAAAAAACGCCCAGTTTTTGACTTGTCACCTTGCTTGCAAGTGTTCCTATCACGACAAGAACTACCGGACTGGTAAACAAATTAGATTTGCGCATATATCTGGACTTCGTAGTAGCTGTCAGCACCACTTACGCAAGTAGACATAAATGTCCATTTACATGTCATCGCATTCTTGTTTGACTGAAGGTATTTGTTGAAATGTAAAATTTGGCCTTTTGTTTGGAATTTCAGAACTGTGTCATCGAATAGAGACTTAACATGTCATGCTGTGATTTTACTAGCGACAGATGGTAGTAATTTGTCAAAGAAATGTGAAACTATGTGTACTAAGCTGACGCCGGAGCAAATTGGTCCAATGTCTCAGATGTCTAAGAAGGCCGTGTCACGTGTTGTTGGTAAATGCTATTGTTACTGACTGACAAGGGCACTATGCAATGTAACATGCAATTTATCACCCCCTAAGTATCTTTCCAGTGACCCTAGACTACGAAAAACCCAAGCCTTCGTGAAGGGGACTTTCATTGTCTCAGGCAAAGGTTAAGTGATATGTTAGAACGAACAGTGAACCTTTGTCGTGGGTGATCTTGATTTAATGGATCAAGGTGTATTAACACAGGTGGTAGCCTTAGAAATGAGGTTACCAAACTAGAGGAGCCGTGTAAACAAAGGTGAAATCTCAAACAAACGAGGTACGGTAGCATGGAATGCTAGTTATCTCGTCATTACTTAAGTTCGACGTCTTATCTCCAGCTAACCGTCTCATGCATTATCGTGTAGTTAAGTGAAATGCTAAAGTAGTGCTATGACTGTTTGCTCTAGCAGAACACCTATAGCCGTGAATCATAGTTATGTGGGCGATTGTCCTTGGGTGTGCAAGTAGCTTAATTTTACTTGCATTCTTGTCGAATTACTTCAACTGCAGAATAGTTCGTACGTAGGTTTAAATGGGCTAAATACTTGTGTTTTTGTGGTAGGTGCGTTGTAAAGTTCGTGTGTCATGGCACCACCTTCTTGACTTACTGATCACTCAAGACACTATGAATTTAGTTCAAAAGATTGTACGTTAAATTGAGGTCTCAGATTGCAAAGAGTTGATGATTAGCACCTTTTAATGTGTCTGTGCAACCCCACAATATTCTCATTTAGTCAATGCGTTTTCGAACGAATCTCAAGGCCCCATGAACTGTGAATGAAACATAATCTCGCGTACGCTTCTTCGTTTAGTAGCTTTGGCGTTTTTATTGCAAGTCCCAAGTCAAAAAAAGTTAACATTATAGTCGACAAATTTACGCAAGTACTATTACTATTGAACCGTGAAACTACCCACTTGGACGGACATTGGTGTACGCAGGAATGCCGCTCAAACATTCACGCATCGAAACTCATCCAAAATTTTTATATCAAAAAGTAGGCGAAAGTAAATTTCCCGACTGCGTGGTGGCATCAATGAATGTTCTAAAATTAGCCAGTAAATTATAATCTTGTGCATTCATCTGCGTGGGTTGATGTACAGTTACCCAAATGAGGCCAAAAATACCACACTATTTGTGATCTCCACCTGAGACCTGTTTTATGTGATTGAGTCGTACGTAAACAGTGTCACATGTCATGCTACGCGTCTGGCGTCTGCTAAATTTACTTTAGAAAATTTCTACTAGCAGTTGCGATCCAACTCTACGGTGTTTATTAAACACTCCACTTGGCGTTTTGATGTTTAGCATTGGTGGAGTTGGCTTCCGTTTCCCACCGTTGCCCTGGTAGTGCGTGCATATCGTGCATATGTTTAAAATGCAAAACAAAGCATTTTACCCCGCTGTCCGTTAAAAAACGGCCGATGATGGGCACACCGTCTCCCGCCCGTATGTTTTTTTTCCAACTGTACACCTTTCATTTTGCTCTCGGGGAAGATCGAATTTCCATTTCTCAAAGGCACTTAGTCATGGCGTCTGTTTACTGCGTATCCTCATCGTGTCCTTCGACAGTCGAAATTTGATTCGTGCAGCACGAAGTTCCGCTAAGATAATAATGATGCACTGACTTTGACAATGTCAGGAAATTGGTCATTCGTAAAAGACATACCTACATACAATTGCCATACTCTTCTGGTTGAAGATCGTGAACAATAAGTCGGTTCTGTAATCATCTAATTGTGAATCTGCGTTGGCTTTCATTTGGTACGGTGTCATTCCTATCAGCAAAAACAAGGCACTCGTGGTTTACTGGGCTAAAAGCCTTTTCTTACATTGCGCGGGGTCGTTGCCCGATTTTGGAGCAATTTCTTAATGCCATATCAAGACCCAAGTTTGAAAAAAACGATGAAACCTGGCCTCTCGGCACTATGTGATTAAATCCGGTGATTATTTTTGGCTATGAATTTTCCGCGCACAGCATCTAAAAATACAAAAGTACTCATACGCAATTACTTGGCTACGAGACGTCGAGTTTTCCAACAATGCATGCCATTCGCTGTTAAAGGTGTTAGTCAACAGTATGAAATCAAAGCAAAATTTCACCCTATGGGGGTCCTAGGATTTCTGAATAGTCGGTGCTTGGCCCTGTAGATTCGGTTTGACGTAGTAAACATGAGTCTCCGTTATCTGGTCTACCGTGGTAGGTAGGGTCCTCACGACAAGGGATTCCGCGATGGTGCTTATTAGTTGAAGGCTGCCAAACAGCAGTAGTATTGAAGAGGAGGCGGCAGCAGTGCTTAGATGAGCTTCTGCTGTACTATTTATGGCGTTCATCGACTGTCGTGCATGCCTGTTGGCAACTTTCAATAATTGGTAATTATTTGGCTGTGGCTCTGTCTCACATGAGATTTTGTCGCTGCTACTGGAAGGGCGAATTTTTCATTTCTAGGAGGTTTTTCTAGGACTTTGGTCCTGTGAAATGTAAAAAAAAGATATGCAATAGGTTTATAACAACGATTTTGGCGAGGCAGAGTATGTCGACTTTCTCCTACAAAGTCCTCGATTTCAGGAGGACTGTTTTGGACGTTCTGAACTGTGTTTTGGGTTATTTCGACGTGAAATGCAGAAATTACTGGTTAACTGCAATTATGGAGCACACCCACTATCACTGTTATGTAATCTACGAAGATAAAGCTTAGTTATGTGTTGTTCCTATCCGTTTCTCATCTGTATCTTGTTTATCTTGACTGTATGCGCCGTTTCATTAATTCTTCCTGAATTGCCGCACCATTCATACAGGAAATTTTTTATGCCTATCACCAAAATGACGTCACTCGTGACGTTCATTCAGACGCGCAAAATAGGCCAGTTCCTGGTATTTTCAAGTGGCCGTGCATCCCTATAGTTCTGTTTATTATCTCCTATGATTGTTATCTAGACGTGTGACGATTGTATAGGTGGAGGTCGTAAGTAAATCAACGTCTGGAGAGCGGTAACATGAATGAGGGGCCATTTATGGAGGTCCCACTGTCTAATAACAGGAAGGCTTTGGCGGCAAAGGGGTCATAGCTTGAGGACCGATCGAGGAACCATAGAGATTCCTTTCTACAGGACATATCTTTTTACAACGATCAGGTGTGTTTTGCAAGGAGTATAAATGCCTGGTGATTATCCCAGGCGAGCTGGAAGCCGCAAGTAACAAGGATCTATTACGGTTCTGGAGATTCGTAGCAAAACAAACAGTCCTATGTGTCACAGAAGTTTAAGGCTGAGAAGGCTAGTTCAAAAAAAGGATGAGTCATTTCTCCTGGTTGGAATTTTGAATAATGGCTTACCATCAGTAGCTGAAACATTCGTTTTCATTTATAGAGTTCATTTCAACGGAGCTAGGTTAAGGTAATTTAGCCGCCCCAATCTGTTCCGCAGACATAACAGGTCTGATTTGCCATTTATTTCATCAAAGCGTTTGAGTTAGCAGCTGGTCTTGGCGAATTCGCGTCTGGTTAGGCAGTATTATCTCCACAGTTTTCACTCCAATTTGAATCTAAACAAGACGGGAAACCTGTCAGGAAGTACTTGATGTTGGCGTGTAAACACCAGCCAGGAAGTTGAGTCATTTTGTTGGCGACTTTCCTGAGCACACTGTTTGTCCATTTCCTTTTGCAAGAGAGAGAGAAAAAAGGGGTAGAAATAGTTCACTGTATATTGCTATATTAGGAATTTCGCTAACAACTCAGTCTTGTTTATGCAACTGATAAAAACCTTGTCAGTTGAGAGATTTCCCAAGGGTTTCACTCCGGTTTTTTCCTGGAGTTGGCATCAGGTTTTGCAGGGGGAACAACTTCTTGAGGGGAAACTTTTGTCCCGATTTGACCAAAAATTTAAAAAAAAAGGAAGTTACTTGCTTGTATAACGTAAAATCCTATTGCAGTACGTGGGGCGTCCACTGGACCAAGTAATTCAATGCAGGTAACACTATGACTGTAAGAGACACTGCCTACACTCCTCACGACACCCAATCCCATCACAAGGGGAACTTCAAAGACACCGGTCCAATCGCATCTGTCATTCTGCCTCTTCGCATGTTCCTATTCCAGCAAAAGCCAAAATATGTAGGTGTCTATGGCATTTGTGTGGATGCATCAAAGCCCTCAATCTAGTCACGTGACTTTTTGAGGTGGCTAATGCCCGTGAATTATTCCAATATAATGATGTATGACTTAACTTAAATGTAATCATCATTCACACACTTCGTTCACGTTCTGCTCGAAACCCGTAAACAGACGTTTCTGCGCTGAAGTCTTGCATTTATGGCATAATGTTGTTAGCGAAACCTCTACAAGCCACCTCCCCTCCAAACTTTGCGTTAAATCAAAGTGGAACGTGTCAATCCATGCGCTGACTAGAAAGTCAAGGTCACCACGTTGGTCGTGTAACACATTTTCTGGATTTCAGTTGCTACGCAGACGATGCACTCGGCTTGTTTCATGCTGCGCGGGAGACGAGCTGTGTAGAGCTGATAAAGTCGGCGATAACTGCCTTAATTTTATCATGACATTCCATCACCATCATAACATTGACCAAGCTAAACCAGCTGCGATTGTATACCAGTCTGTATAAGCAAGTACTTCACGTGGCAGTTGATGTACTTTAAGATTGAGGGCACGATGAGTACCTATTTATGACTCGAATCACCGCTATTTAACCCATGAATGTTTACTAAATGGCCATAATCTCGTGATTGAAATTAGTGTGGTTGGGCGTAAATGGTTCACATGACGCCCATGCGGCTCCGTGTGGCCTTTACTTGGCACCATTAAACTGCTAAACATTCGTCCGGTCAATTTGGCACCTCGTGTGCCCAGTTTATATTAACACGATGAAAATAGGTGTCACCTTGCTTATTTTTGTCCTATTTCGTGGGGCCATCGAACGTGTCCCTCGACTTCGCGTGCGTGTGTGCGCATGAAGTTCACCGAATGCGTTTAGCCTATTCCTGTCCAACTGATTCCCTCCGAAATCAGTAATGTAGATATGTATGTGTGCCCATTTCCAACGTACCACCGTTTGTACGCATTCGCAGGCAAATGAGTATTCCATCCAGAGGCTATGGAAGCTAGCGCTAGTTCGTGTTTTTGTTTGCCGAAAGAACATTTTTTTGGAGTTTTAAATTATTAACGCAAGTGCGCTTAACACCAACCTGTTCTGGTGACTTCGGGAAAATAGGCGAAGCTCACCATGAGCAAGTGAAAATCAAACCATTTGCTATTTTCAATCACTAGTTGGACCGTCTGCGGCGCAAATTTTGCAAGTACATGTATTATTCAATTAAAGTTGACTGTTAAATTTCACCGTTAGCCAAAACCGTGCACTGTGTTGGCGTGTGTAGTGTGTACTGATTCCTACCGCAGTAGCTTGTTGGTAAACTGTGTACCTTGCACACTCGCTTCGCTCATAGGCCAATTGTTTTCGTGTGTTCACTCGCCTAAAATTCTTCCATTAGCTTCGTAAGGACGCTTACATAACCGACTGACGTGTGGACCCCAATGAGTAGTGAATCTACCACACGTTGATTCGAGGCCCTATGATGTTTTACTGTGTGTGTGCGTGACAGAATCCATGCAAACCTGACCCCTGAAATGTTTATAGGTTTGCGCGAAACCGGGCCACCTAAACCGGACAGTGAACAACTGAAAGACACTGTAATAGGCAACTGTCACGTTCCTCTCGTTCATATCACGCCTCTGCTGCTTCGTATTTCGCGTTTGGTCAGTTGAGGGCTTGTAGTAGCTTGGTTTAAATTAAGCATCAAGTGCCTAGTTATTTTCCCAGGCAGCGAATGCGTGGGAAGCAATCATTTGAACGCACAAGCACACCCAGTCACACCTACCCACCACAACTCACCTTTGGCGCAACACCTGGTCAGTCTAGTATCTGGAGTGATTGGCTGACTAATGCCGGCAACGAAATACAAAACGCCGAAGTGGACCAAGCACTTGGAGTTTTTGGCATACCTGGTGTATAAATAAATTAAATCTGCGTTAGGCCTCGGTTTAGTTTAATTGCCCCAATCACGCAACATTACTTGCTCCAGGGCTTCTGTTATCTTTCCCATTCACGCACTCGGGTAATATCGGTTGCCGCAATTTCATCTCACAGTCACGAATTAAATGCTCCAAGTTTTGACACACTGTGATGCGTTTGAATTTTCAATTGCTGCCATGAATGCGATGGATGGAGATAGTTACTAACACCTACGCCGTGCCGTTATTCCACATCATCTGCCACATTTTGTGTTAATTTACCTCAGAATCCTTTTCACGCCCCATTCCGACTTTGGATTACTGAGGTCATAGGAAGCCGACGATCGCGATTCCGAGTAAACGCTACATGTCGCCGGTTCGCAGTAATAGTAAACAGGGCAAAGAAGTGATGTGCGGAGCGTCTATTCCCAAAATAGATATAACCATCTGGGGATCGCGCGGACAAATTTTATTGCGTCCTTCAAACAGGTGGTGAGATCCGATTCTTTCTCACCAGAACATGATTTTAAACACTGTGAAAAATTACACTTATCGCCACTACTTGCATATTTATCTGATAAAGTTCTGACGAATTCCATAAAATGGGTGTTGAAAATCACTGCTGTGCATTAAATTTAGGCTGCTTTTATTATTGATAATAGGGAATGCCGATTAATTTTATTGGCTATAGGAATTTCTTGACCCAATGAGAGATTACATTAATTTGTGCGAAAATTAGCGCAACAAGAGATGCAATACCTAGTGCCGTCTACAGACTGAAAATTCACATTATTTAGCCTTCCACATAATCCAAGAAACATCGGAAGTCTTTGCGATAGTCCTTTTCTGAATGCGCCGTTTTGATTTATTCATGCTCGCATTCTGGGATCAGTCTTTTTTGAGGTTTTGATGATGATTAGAAAGCGGAAGGAACATCCCAGTAGGTCTCTTGCAAACGCACAATAACGTCATGAGAAGATTGGCCGTAGGCATTACGGCGAAATAGCACTAAGGAGCTTGGAACAGTGTGATTACGGGTAAATATGCATTGCCACATATCGAATGTACGTGCTGGAACGTGCTCTCAAAGGGTAGGTTGCTATCTGTCTGTGTTTAAGAGATAGCCACATTATCGAGGCTTAATACCAAGAATGTGACAGAAGGCTAACAGCAGAAAGAAACTTGTGTATTTCAGACTACCGTATAAAAAAAGATAGAGTGTGGGGAGAGGGTTAGTGTGGAAAGAGGGCGAGGATGGCCGTAGTGGGGATCAGGGTTGACCCGCAGGCGTAGCCTGAGGAAGGCGAGAGGTTGCAGTGAGCATGAGAACCCGCCAGACTGGTGTGCATTGACCAATTGGCGTGCTTTAGTTCGGCAAGTTATTTCTGGCGCCGTTGTTAAATCTAAAACAATTATCATCCCACGTAAAGACACATTTACTAGTTGTCAATTAAATCCACTATTTCCGTAAAACCGCTTGTTTAGATGACAAACATGCGCGTTGCATGGCGACGAGCATGTTTAGCATCCTTTCCAGGCGATCGATTTAACTCACTTTGTTTACTGTTTGTTGAAGAATAAACATGCAAATTTGATGCGCTTTACGTAAAGTGTAATCTGCATTTGTAGGAGGCAGTGCGAAAGCAGATGGTGAGTCTGCAGGAGAAACTAAAGAGCACCTCGGCGGACGTGGAGGAGAAGAAGAAACAATTGAAGGGCGCGCTTTTAGCCAACAAGACAACACTCGAAAGACTTAACCGCGCTAAAATGGAGAATGAACGCCTGTCAAGGCGGATCGACAGCCTTACAAACGAGGTAATTCTTTTGGCCTTTTTCCCTCCCCAGACCCTACTAGCAAATTGGCTAACCTCTTTTCAAAGGCCGTGTGGAGGTGGTAGTTTAATACCTGGTGTTTATACTCAAGCGTTTGGCCGTAAAGCTTGTCTGGGCTTACTTGGTCGACGGTATCAGACACCTTGCGGTCCGAAAATGTAGGAAATCAGCTGTTGAGACGGACCACCTCAAAAACAGGACCCACTAGCGTGTCACACACCCATTTTTAAACAGGAGACACAGGTATAGCCTGCTTAAACTTTTGCATTAACCCTGAGCACTGTAAGCAAATGTAATGTGTAAATTCAAAATGCACACTACTAGGTCAAAATTGCTTAGCATGTCTCCAAGGTAAAAGCGAATTACGCCAGAATAAGCCCAGTTAATGACTCAGCCCCAGTGCCGTCTGAAGCCTCCCCTTTACGTGTCCATTCATCGCAACGGTTCTACGCAAACTTTACTTGGATTTGTTCAATACTCCTGCAGTTTACAGTTCAGTGGAAGTGAAATGTGCTAGCTTAAAGTTGCCCTTTCGCTGTGGAGCATGAAGAACCTTTCATCACGTCGGGGTCACCAATTGTTGTAGGTGGTGTAAAACCGCGTTCAACCTACTCCCTTCAATCACCATAATTTTACCTAACTGTGATCAACCACCCGACGGCTGTTGGGTGCCATTCTGTGCGCGGTGTGGCTACACGATTTACTTCAACTTTCCTGTCCTAAATCATATGGTGTTTAGGAGACAATTTCCCTTAATGTACGTTTATATAAAATTACGGAAATCTTTGGGCCCGAGATAATCGGTAATCAGGGTTGGTAAATAGGCCAAACGTTAACTAACTGAAGCCACTACGTGTCCACTAGACAAATTTTAAATGTGGAGTAAATCGTGTTGACTCACGTCCATTAACCCGGTCGTCGCAGTCTCAGACGCGTTCGCCTGTTCATGGCGTGTCCGTCAGCCGTGGGGGCCGTCTGCTCACTCGCTATCCGCTTTGTCCATTTGACTGTTAAGGCGTTTGTACTTTTAATGGTTCAGCCAGGCTGTATCACTCAATGCAAAACACATGAGTCATTCACTGCCTTTAATACACACACACAAGACACAACCCGACTTGGTCGAGATACCTGGTAAACGGTTGTGCCTCGCCCTCTTTGGTCTTCTTCATCGTCGCCTGCACCAGGACAGTGTAATCGGGCTGGCTTCAACGCATTGAACTCGGCGTGGTTCGAGACTACATGCCGGGGTCCTCAACAAATTGAATCCAAACCCAAATCGACAAACCCCGAAAAAGTGATGATTACAACAGTTTTACTGTTTGTAGCTAGGATACATTATGCTCCGAAGTTCATGCGGTCACCGCTGGTTGACACGTTATTGACATGTTGGTTCCAATGGTGACTAATGGTCTGGTCGAGGTCATGGGGATCGTAAAAATTGGCCGTTTTGCGCCCTTAGTTTCAATTTTACGGCGTTACTGCATTCAAGGCGGGTTTTACCAGGATATTACGTTACCTTTATTGGTTTATTAAAAACCTATTCGCTTAAAAGAGCGTGCGGAAGTTAAAAACTGGTACTTTATGTCTCCACATTACCCGCGAATTAGCCAATTTCCCCTTTTTCAAAATGGGCTTTAAAAAGTAGTGGGTGCTTATAGTTGAGTTGCTATTAGAAGATCCATTGTTGATCCTTAAAAAAACTGACAATCCGTAGCGCTGACAGTTTTCGTTTGAAGTAGACCTCCGCTCGCCAGGTTATGCAGTTCGCTGTTGTTCTTAGTTGCTGGAACTTTGATATTACCGGTTAGCGAACAAGCAAGCCTGACTATTCCCTGCTGTTAGTTTCCTCAAAAATACCTTCTAAGGCATGCGGATCGAGTGAACTTCCACGGATCTGAGATGTTTTCAAGAAGTTGCCTTGCAGCCAATGGTAAGGCTACCTTATATTTACTGATCCCCATTAAACCAGAGGGCAAAAAAGGTTTTAATTATTACAGACAGGATGTGTGCCTAACGGTCAGAAGTCTCGATTTCTTTTATTTTATAACTTCAGAATCAGAACCTGAAGGAGCAGTTGGAAGCGAGTAAGACGCACTACGATGACTTCTTGACTCCTGGAAAGATTACAGATCTGGTGCAGGAAACAGCGGCAGCTTCGCGTGCGGTCGTTGACAGCACCCCTCATCAACACATGCTCTCTGCCGGCGAATTCGAAACCAGCCCAGCGAAGAAGGCCTCGGTACTGCATTTCCGCCTTTAAAACTGCTCTAAGTGCTTAGAATTTACATGATCACGAGTATTAGAGGGCCAGGTAAATTGAAAAGGCCACCAGAGTGAGGGTGAAACGCTCCAAGTCTGCACTTTAAGGTGTTTACTTGCGTTTTCAACCTCCTAAGTTTCAGTACATTTGGACATTACACTGATGTGTGGGAGGCTTGTGTCTTTTATGAGACAAAATGCCTTTTTTTATCGAAATTCAGTCTCGAAGTCCTTTAGGGCTTATTGTTGACTGCCCTTTTTTCTTAAAAAACAGCGTTATTCTTCCAAAAGTACATTTTGATGTGTGGTAATGTGCAGTTGCATCACGAGGTGTTCAGTAAGAGAATTTGTTTCTTCCATAAAATTTGATGTGACTGAATTTTAGTCGTAGGGATCTTAGTCCTGGTGGCCAGACAACCCCTCATTTTTGATCATTTCTTCGATCAGCCGATTCAGAGGACCTGAGTTCAAATTCTTGTCTTCCGGTACGAGTTATCATCAATACTAGTAGCCTAGCGTTTTCTTGGCAGTTGTGGTCTTACCTGGCGATATGTAAGATGCAATTTCTGCACCCACAGGTTCAAATTATCGGCTTCGTATGCGGGGATGGTGCTTTTAGACTCCCACCATGGTCAATTTCGGTGAAAAAGCCCACTTCGAAGCACATGTGGTAGGTTGTCATACGAATTGCGGGACCTCCGTCAACATTCTCCTCAAATAATTCATTTTTATTAAACTTGAAGTGCGTACTGCAATAGCACCACCAAAAGGGTACAAACGAATCCCGCAGATGCGCATGTGTTTACGCCGCTGACCTGATTGTGCTAGTCGTAGTTGCGTAAGGGCTTGGAGAAGAAGCGGGCGTCCGTGACTCAGCTTGACGGAGGTCAAGTCGCGTGTTTACATCAGTCGGCCCTAGAAAGAAAGTGGCTGCGCTAATGTGCCCACAGTTTCTGCAAGGCTATGTCGTAAATTGGATTCAAGACTTTCATTGGGAGCATGGTTCAACCACAGTACCATATTTGACACTGATATAGGCTCGCGAAATTGTTTTTTCGGCGATGTTTGATGTGAGGCACCGCCCAATGACTTAAACAGCTGAACGTAATTGTTGCGGATCCCAAGTCGAATAATTTCCAATGAACTTGTAGCCCCCAGATAAACCAGTTGCTCCTCTTCCAATCCTCTCGTGCAGTTGCTCATTTGAGATCCCACCAATAAGCTGATTTGGCGCATGTTGTAGAACCGCCAACCCGACATACGTGCATCATCATGCGCATTCGTCAAATAAGGCTTTCACGTACTGTTAGTAAGGCCGTCAACTTACGGCCAACTTAAAGGTGCGGCCTGAGAATTCTATCGATCTGCCAGCACCGATACCAGTCGCTCGAACAATTGCTCCATCCCTTTACCCTCCATCTCACCTGCGTCGCCAATTTTTGCATTTTTTCCAGGTATGTTGATGCGAATCACCGAGGGTAATAGTTCGAACTCCTCGTTTGACGCATCAAAGGTTTCCCAGGATAAGAGAAGACTAAAGCTTTTGAAGGAGGTTTTGCTGTATGAAGAAAAGGGTCGAGTACGAGATGAGGTCAAAGCAGAACTCGAGGTGGAAACTCCGCAGATGCTCAGATGTGTCTGCTTAAATGCGACTCAACACTGAGCGATGAGTCGTTGTAGTGATTTGACGTCACAACTCAATGTTAATTTAACTCCATTGGTGAATGTTAACATCCCTCACAAGGTCTTCCAAGCTACAAAATTGATTTGTGGTGTTCAAGTTTAAGTAATTTAAATCACCTTCAGTTGCCCTATCTTTGAGGTATATCAGAAATTATCTGTTAATATTTGTCCAACTCTCGGTGTGGAATAGACCCAAATATCGTGAACTGTCCTGAGTGGTTTAGACGCATTAGTGAACGCAGTGCTCCTCGTTGGGAACACCAGGATGCAAGCCCAAGTTGAAGTGTCGCTTGAGGGCTATAAAGCATGACGATTCTGCCTATCAAAAATTCTAATTTATTATACAGTATTGTCATTTTTCTGTCGCTTGTCACTGTAACTCAGAGATGCCAGTATGGACTGCTTGTCCAGAAAAGCTTGGTACAAGAAAAACGGCTAAAACTCCCTTAGGTGATTGAAACTGAAAAATATTCTTCTTAATACCACCATCAGGCCATCGGAGTGTTTAATACTTAGTATTTCTGTAATGATTACGAGTGAATAACCTGCCGGTCACATTCGTCTAAGAAGGGTTTGATACAAGCTGATTTGACGATTATTAATTATCAATGGATAGAAATAATACTAGTTTATAAAAAAAGTGCAATTAACAGAATTCTCCACCGATTTCTACTTGTAAGACTTGAGTTTACACTGTAGTTGGACTGGTTTTTAAACAGTCAATTAAATTCAACTGAATGTGGGCGAATGTTGTTTACCGACCTTTGAAGATTTATGACTGCAGAATGATTTATTGCTAATTGGCCTCTTTAGTGTAATGGCTAATGCGTCGTCCTGGTGCGTTTTATTTACTGTCCTACATTTGTTAAAGAGAAGACTACCACTGTTGGCTCAAATTTGGCGCAACTTTCAAGGTTAACTGACGCTTTACCAAAGGGACAGAAGTAAGCCAAGAAATCACCCCATCGGAATGAGTGAAGGCCGTTATTCGTCACTCGTTTCCGACACGCGCTTGTGGGAATTAAACATTTCTGCTAACTTTGTTGGCCCTACCACCAATAAAAATGATTGTTTTCACTTTAACTGTCTTGGTGATGTCTCTTTGGTGATTTTATTGAAAATCATGGTTGTGGACATGGTTAAAATTGAATTCTATGAGCAATTGCTTTGCCCCAAACTGTACACTTTAACGCTCTCCAGCGTAGGATTCCATTGTCAGGGCCAGTTGCTTTCCCTAATGCGAGGATGACAATTTACTCGTTCTACTTTTGAATTGCACTTTAAGCCATCCACGAGCAGGCTATTCAACATGAACCACGAGGCCTTCCAATCCCAGGACCGCTTCCCCTCAACTAGCTATCGAAACCCTTCAACGGAGGTGAACAAGTGGCACTTAGATAATCGGACCGCAGAGGTGTACGCGCATAAGGCTGCCGAGAGGCAGAGTAGTCAGTCGGTCGGCGAAGTGAAGGCACTCAATCTCGGGTCCCCAGTTGGCGGGGTTCCGAAAGCCACCTCGGCTGCTGCCGCTGCCCCACCCAACCAATCACAGGGCTGCGGTTACAACCGCGTTTCCCCACGACGCACCTCAGGTGGCGATGTGGTAGCTGCGGCCCACGTCATGGACAGATTGCCAACCTCCTACCGTGTAGTCAATCCCTTACATTCCCCTGACGGTAAGCCAGTTCGTTCGCATTTCTCAATAAAAAAAAGCAAAAATTTGTTTTCTTAAAACACCGTTCTTGAAGGTTGTTCATTGACCCCAGAGCCACGAATAAGGGCTACTCTCTTGTGTAAATTTAGTACTGCAAAAAGAACCATGAATGGATTCTAATGAAGCCTTTTCTGCCAAGCTGATAATTTCCTATTCCTCCATCATGTTAAGTAGCATCAGACGGTGCTTAAACAGGTTCCGAGTGGCAAATTAATGAGGTCTTAGACACCAACTGATGACTGTCAAGATCTTAATGATCCCAAGCCGCCAATTTTTCTACCGAGTTCGACAACTTCCCAACTCGGTACGCTAAACCGGATGCCTGATTTTGGAAGAATGTGAAACATACCTCATTCATTCTTCCTCATTGATTAGATGCTCAGTAATCTTATTTTCATTTTTGAGGGTTTTTAATTCACCGTAAACACTTGCTTTGGCATTCGGCTTCACAAGTCAACTAATGCCCTTGGAGGAGTGGGATCTATTCACCACAATCTTGGTCTTTGTAGCCATTTATGGCGTTAAAATTAGCGCCATTACTTACGGGAAAGTAATTTAAACAAAAGGTCATTAAATTAATTGTATCCCGAGGTTGTTTACCACAGAACGCGGCAACAACAAGCTTTATTAGGATGAAAATAGGAACATGTGATTCTAAAAACTTCCCCAACATTAGATAGTTGGCTTTTTAATTAATGAGGTGGTGAACAGGCAAATTGCAGAGCAAAAATCGCAACACGCTGCAACGATTCTGGGTGTCGATTGTTTAAATGGGGCACTTGCCGGAGGAGATCAGCAAAAACGGAAGTCGAGGCGGAGGTCGTGTGGATGCTCAGATGTGCCTATGTGTCCCTTCAGTGAATTATTGCAGTGAACAAACGATGCGGCCTGACGGTAGAGTTGTAATTGAATGATCAGAGCTGAGTGAAATGACGCCACACTTCACTGTGTTAACTTCCTTGTCCTGACGGATGTTTGCATCCCCGAAAATCGTATGCACTAGCCAGCGCCAATCACAAGCGGACATACGGAGGCTTGGAGAAAGTACACACAGCTGCAATTGGTGACCAACGTGGCTCGCCGTGCTACGTTGTCCCACAACGCTGACCACCACATAGCCATGAAGCGCTTTTAATTCCCCTTGATTTAATGAACGTGGCTTCGGTGAATCGCCAATCGTGTACACGGCTCCTTGCCTATCCCTCAGTTGCACCGGGGTGTGTGGGAACTACTTTAAGACCCCAAGCACATGCCAAATTACAATGCAGTCTTGCACAATCACTGGCGAAGGGTATTAGCACGCATGTGAACTATCCCACGCATAAACCAATGTTCGAAACCAACTGTTCTGTGCTGCATACTTTGGCTCAGAACACGCATTGCAACAATGCGTGTTCACATCTTAGCACCTAGGTAGAAGTTCAACCCTGTGACTTGCTAAGCGCACACCAGCAAGGTCAAATAGCAACAGTGCCAAAAAAATATGCGTCAGCATGGACTATTAGGTTGGACGAACTTTCCGAAAACTTCCCATCACCTACTTGGCACTTCTGTTGGAGTTAAAAGCTTTGTGGATCAAACTACAGTTTAAGTCGATGAATGCGGCTGCTACTCCATCATGTTCAAGACCGCATGTGGATTCGGCAGCAACTCAAACCTGAGTCGGTCCCATGAAAAAGGTACACAAGGTATGCATCAAAAGATGCATAAAGCGACCTTACGAAGTCCTCACTAGGGATGCATGGGTGTTTGGACAATCCTACCGGATGTTTTGCGCATCAAGAAGTAGTATATAGTGCATCTGATAAGCTGACGTTTTCTCTCGCAAGAAGTTACCGCATGACGGCCACGGCAAGGGATCCGTAGGCGAAGGGGAGCAATCAATTAATCACTTCGAGTGTCAGCAAAGAGCCTACGGTGGTTTCCACAAACGCTGTAAAACACCTACCTCAGTTTCTTTGCCAATAAATATTTGGACTTACCACTTGGATTTAGATAGTGCTTCAAGCACTCTCTGTTATGAGTTCTAACCTCGTGATAGAGTATGGAAAATCTGGAGAAGGCTCTGCCGACAATTCAAGGTAAAAGATCCACACTGGTAAGCGTAGACCCCTGTAATGGTTAAAATCCACAGGTTCATTAGAAACTTTAAGTGCCTTCCACCTCTAAAACCTGATTGGACAAAACTGACTGAAAGATCAAATGCAATTACATTTTCAGGACCTTCTTTTTAGATCAGCTCAATTTATTCAACCAAATGTCCAACTAATTTTAATACTGCTTAGGTAACAGGAGCTCTGAAACGCCATGGAAAATAATTAATTAGAGTATCTTACCCTGAAAACATTATTTAAAAGGCGGTTCTGCAATCCAATTGGCTGGTAGGGAGACCAAATTGGACGCAAGGCCACACGGGCTGTTCTTATCGCGTTTGCGTTTTTTACAGGTGCAAAACTTAGACGAATGATCTCCGCTCAGGAAAAAAGCCCCTTCCAAAGGATGAATAAGGCCTGAAGTCGAGCGAGAAACAACTCCTCACTTTGCGGTAAACTGCACGAACCAGCATTATTTATAACCTAGTCCCTCCCCACCCTTTGTGTGTGTGTGTGTGCAGAAAACCACCAGATTTTACTTTTGTTGATTTCTTTTTCACGAAATGTAGCCGTATGTCTTTTTCCTCCCGTGATATTTTCTTCTTAGGAGGCACAGCGCAACCACAACCAAAAACGGTGCACCACTTTAAAAGTAAGTCACGTGAATGGTGGCAGGATAGGTGGGCAAAAAATCTAGCACACCACCTTGCCTTGAAAAGGTGGACAGGTGTTCCGCCTCTTTTTTGAAGCCTCATTCAAGCGGCTACGAGCTTCACACCCTAATGTGACGGCTGTCAGCTTGCTGTGATGCAAAAGACGCGAAAATACCAGTCAGAATGTCACGTGTTGTGGCTTTTTATGCGAAAAATCGCAAACGAATGCAGTGCACCTTCCACAGAGGAAAATGAATGTCCGTTTGACAGTTACAGAAGCCCTGGTGGAAGTGTTTCAACTCTTCCCCCCCCTCCCCGAGACCCTTGACTGTTTGATTGAACTCCCGTTTCAAGACATTGGGGAAAGACCCGGACACGCTCACAAAATCCGCGAAACCACGACAGCGCTGCTAGCACAACTACTAGTTCTGAGTATTTTCGGCAGAACTCAATGTAGGAACGATAATTCTGCATCACGAATGGATCAGAAGGCGAATCGCTTCGTTTACCAATGAAATGAGCGAGTGCTTTTAGTCGAAACTGCGCTGTCATAGAAGTACGTATGAACCCATTGGCCCTAGGAACAAAGAAGGCGCACTATTGTGTAAGATAGCAAAAATAATTGGCCAGCAAGTGAAACATGGGGGATAGTGTACGTGGTTAACTGAATAAGGGGTGCGTACGCGGTGACAACAAATGTCCGGTCGACCACTCTGATATCCATTACTCCCCTTCTCTTTCATGAGGCGGTTTGGGAGTAGAGGGAGATCGCAAATCAGTGGGTGAGGGGATCGGGGGGCGAAAGTAAGGCGCGGTAACGATAATATTCGCTTCTCCTACGGTCAATACAGCGTTGGTGGTGGTGGTCGAAGTAACACAGACACGGAGGTAGACGAAGTGGGATTTGGAAATAAGCAGAAGGAGGAGGAGTAGAAACACAGCCAACAGGGGAGACGGGATCCAGGAATGGCGGTGCGCGCGGTAGCCCATACGGTGAAAAATGCTGCTGTCGCTACACTGCTGATAATGGTAATTTGAGCAATTCTGATTGGTGCAGATTTGAACAAAGCGTGTGGATTTGAGTGTGAAAGCTCTGGACGCATGGATGTGTGCGGGTGAGTATAAAATTGGTGGAGAAAACGCGCGGCATCTAGTAAAGGACTTTAGAGAGGAGGAGGAGGAGGAGGAGGGGTGTTTGTACAGGACCGTGATGGCATACGCGAAATCTGGTTTTGGCGGTGACGGTGGCTTGGAATGTGGCCTGGTGAGATAGTATCGGGAGGGAGTGCACTGGAAGCACGCCTCAGCTCACAGATGGAGCGGCAGTTCCTGCTGCCGGACAGGGACGCACGTGCCGCTGCTGATGGTGGTGATTTGATGGACGCGCCAGTCGACGATCGCAACTTGAACAGCCGTCAAAAGCTTTGTAGGTGTAGTTGATAAAAGCCAGATCCTTTTTGTATGACTTTTTCGGATCCGTGACGTTCGCTACAACGAAAAAAAACGCCATTGAAGGTCTGGTGGATGACATGTTATTGATTCAATCAGCAGTCGCAAGACACAAATGATGTCGCTTTCAACAACCGCTGATAGTTTAAGAATTAGCATCAACTGCCGAAAGAACTAACGCCACGTGAGGTCTTCATCGGGAAATTCATCGAAGTTGGTAGTATCATCGATGGAGCGGATCTGGACGGGGATGGCAGCGGGTCGCTCCCGGATGTTTTCCCAATCGACGTTATCGAAGAAGGGGTGCTTCCGGAACTGCTCCAGTCCCCCATTCGAGCCCAAACGGGATTCAGCGTCGGTGCACAGTAAGGTAATCAAGTCGTGGGCCTCCTTGGATATGGGTGTTTCTGGGGGGAATTTGAGAGTCTCTCGCCACGACATCACATTCTGGTAGGTCTCGTGCGCTGTCGAAGCGCAGAACGGAGGAAAGCCTACAGTGCAAGGGGAAGCACTTAAATTTTTTTGAAAAAAAACCATCCTGGCCGCAGTCAACAAATTAGCGTGTTGGGGTACAATACTTCGTGCTACATGGAATATCTATAGGAAGAGTGACTCACTACAATACGAATTCGACCGCACAACAAAGTGCCACTTGGGAAAAACTACTGGCAGGTTTCAAGACACGCCTTTTGTTGTGTGTCAAATGCAGGACAACGTGACGGGTGCGTAGGCTGACTTGCAATTTTCTTGTCACAGTTTTCAGTGGAGCCGTTATGCGCAATTGCTAGAGCTACTTCAAGTAAACAACCATACGTTAAATGCTGCAAATATTAGTAACCAAGATCAGTGCGTGCGTGAATTTAAAAATGAGGCGAGAAGGAAAGCGAAGACAACGGGGAGGAAAAAACCTCGTTCTCAAGGTCAGATTCGTCCTCAGATGTGAGCAGCAGAGCTAGTGGCGTGCGAGAGAATGTCAGAGGATAATTAGGACACCCTTCAAGTGCTGCATTTTGCATTACAACAATTAGTCGCAATCTAACAGCTGTGTGGAAACAAGCATTGAAGCAAGAGGATGGAAGTAGCTCGTGGAAAAACAACCGCGAACGCATCCTGTGAACAACGAGTTAAAACCCACGAGCCAGCGAAACACGGGTAGCAAGAAGGACGCAGAAATGAGCCCCACTGCAACAATACGACTCGCAAATGGCATTTACAATGGTGGAGGTTAACGCAGATGCTGCATCGCAAGAAAAACAGGCATTTTACAGAGATTATGGCCTCAAAATTCAATGGTCGCAGCCACACCGATTACGTGAGATAGATGTGACGGATGTATGACGGGCGACGTATGGCAAAATTTGTGTGAATTTGATCACATAAATTAAAAGCACTCATTCGGACAGGAAGTGATGGCGCTAAACAGGAAGCTCTTTGGAAGACAGACTTGATTATCATATATTGACAGAGGGGTAAATAGGCATTTCGCGTTATACACGACATACTTTTAGCAGGGCTGGATACAAATTGACATAAAATGACCGGATAATCGATACGTGAATGGAGAATATCAGCAGCCCTAATGACTGGTACATCTTTGCACCAATTTGGACAAAAACCACAGCAATTCACACAAGTCTGCAATGACAACCTCGACAGATGGGGCCATCAA
>UXSR01000525.1:0-28592 GCA_900604375.1 Mesocestoides corti
ATTAAAAAAATGAGTTCATACATAACGATGGTTAGTTTGAACTATACAGTGTAACACACACACACACACACAGATGCCATAGGTTAGCTTACCAGCAGGGAGAGTAGATGCATTCATGCTGATCGGCAAGCCACAATCATTGAGGCGGGCACAGGCACTGACTGAGATTGCGTACTCCAAGCAAGGTGAGAGGCCGTGAAATGTGCAGACTAGTCTCTCCTGGTTTATGGCAGGCACCACACAGAATGACTGCCTGCCTTGCGGGTCGGTAGCAATCGCCTCGTAATTGGTGAGTGCATCAGCGTTAACACGGGGTTTCGACCACGATGCCTCAATCGAAGTCGTCGTAAGGCTTTTGACATGGAGGTTTTCACACGCTAAAATGTCAGTTGCCCTTATTGAGGAAAGTAGCGGTGTTTCCGGTATAACGGAGTTAACAAAGGATGCGGTTCGTTTTATCGATTATTTTACAAAATTTGTTAAAAACTACCTCCGTTCTGCTTAACCTTGTGCAGCCAAATTTGAATATTTTTAAAACAAAACTAACATTACGATTTTTAATCACCTTTTTGAACAACCAATTCTTGGTTTCTTTACGCTCTAGATTTTACCTGAAGCTACTTTTAGAAAAACAAGTAGTAAAGCCATTTTGTTAAAAATGAGTACTGAATCTCACCTCCTGCTTTTGTATACACGCGAATTTCTGGAGACGGCGGACTGCAAAGATTGTGCTTGCAACAAGCCGTCAACGAAGCAGTTACTTTGCTATTTGCAGCGAGTCCGGTGACATTACAGGTCTTTGTGGAAGTATTGCAGACACCTGTTTTATCTTCACCATTGTCCTCGGATTTATACGTCACTGTGTAATTGAAATGCGAGTCCTCGTTATCCTTAAGTTGCTTCCGATAGTGAAGCAAGAGTGTGGAGGAGGTGCGTTGAATGACAGTCAGCGCAGATGGCTCTGAAAACCAAGTGGGAAATGTGAGCTGCCGTAGAGCGGAGTTCACGACACGTCACCTCATTTGCTGGAAGTAACAGAAGCGAATACACGAACTGAGTAAGCAATCCATGCCCTGTGAAGGACGTGCTCCACTTATGGAAGGGAGGCTGGCTTCGGCATAGTTGAGGGTCGTTCTGAGCAGACTGTTTTGTATGTCTGTCCTCGCATGCGTGGAGATTGTTTAATGCTTATACATGGCACACTCCTTACCTTTAAACTCTCTTTAATTACAGATGGAACGGGTGGTCCTATGAGCGTCTACGCCTTTGTGGACACGGCTACATGACTCAAGCTAACTTCTTATTTCAGACTCAGATTCAATCTATCATTCAATTTGACGAAACTGATAAGGCATTTTTGGGAAGGCTTAATTAAAGCCACCGCTTCTGTTTGAAAGCTGAACAAGTTCGCATTGCGTGAACCTCTCACAATACCAATTTCCTTAAGTGTGTCACTAACTAACTTCAGACTGTGGTTTAAACACTATTCATCGTAGGAGGTGTACAGAAATAAAGCTGGACGCTGAGGGATTTTTGAGTATTTCTATACTTTTTTTTATGCAGAGAGCTAAAACTAGAACTTGGTACTTCTGCGCAACACTGCGCCAATCGATTGAGGTCCGTTCCGGTTACGTAATGTGACGTGCATTCGTGTTATGGCAAGATCTGACAGCCCCAGATCGTTAAACCTGAAAATCCGGAATGCAAAATTTCGATTTGCTGTGACGTGTTTTAGACTAATTTCATAATTCAAGTCTAACACGTCACCACGTCCCTTCTTTTTCGTTTCTAATCAAGATACACGACATTTTGTGCATGCATATATATAAAGTGGTTTCAAAACGTCGAGCACATTCGTCAGTCTCAGAATTTAACTTGTGATATCCAGGTAATCTTAAGGCGTCACACACAATCGCCAATCAAAACAAGACTCACTGCTTGGTCTTGTGTAACCCGACGTCTTAATGGCTTCACCACAATTCTGAGGTCGGCCACTGTCGTCGTTTGCACAAGCACGCAGGTGGATGGAGTAGCCGGTGTGGGCGTGTAAATAGCTAAAACTGGTCGCCTGGTTGTGTGCAGGAACTGTTGATGTCTTGATACGAATTTCGTTGTTGGCATAGTGTAGCGACACTTCGTAGTGGATGAATTTGTTCGCGGAGCTCAGTCCTTGCCATTTGCATTTAATGCTATTAACTTCCTGTCGAGATATGACTAAATTGGATGGTTCTAAACAAGAAAACAGGAGTCTTTTTAGTAACTTTTAACTTGGTATGTAAACATTTTTCGGTATCTTTTTTCCTTGAATTGGCAGTACATGGGACAGCACTGAAATATCCTGGTTGTATTATGGCTAACACATCTTCAGCAGCATCACAGCAGTTTAAAGTTTAAGGAAGATAATAACATGATGAACAAATATACTATTTATCGTGGCGAATAAGGTTGACAGGTCCGACGAATGGTTGCGATCTTGTTTGGGGTGGTCAGAAGAGATTAACGCGGAAGAACATCAACCCCACCTCGTGTAATTTGAAGGATAATTTGTTTTAAGTACTTGGTTAACAGGGATTCTCCAGATAGTTTCAGCGATAGCCGATAATAAAGGCAGATACGTGGCCTAAATATCACTGACGATTCACACTTGGAAAGTCAGTGTCCATGTTGAAGTCCCTCCATTTTTTATCTTCATGCCATCGCCCAGAATGCCTAAGCCTGACGCTGCACTCAGAAGTTAAGAGGGAGGAACTGGAATATAGTGGTCACTGGTACCGTCATTTATTTTGCATTCAGCAAGTAGATTTCTTGGTTAAAAGAATTGGGCGTCAACACACACGGGAGAACATGCTCGTGGGTGGTAAGGGTCGTAAAAACGCTAGACAACAAGATTTAGCACTACACACACTTTATGAACCCTCATGCTGTGTGGGCAGACGGCTGTTGTAAGGGTGTTTTCGAGAGGCAAAGCTAGTTTACGCTTAAGCTAAAGTTTACCACGTCCATTAACTTTCGACACAGAACGCGTGTATTACCTCGGAGGTATATTCGTAGACTAGCTCGCTAGCATGCCAAGTAAGTATAGTTACTGGTACGTACACCGTGCATTAAAATTAATCTTCAATATTCCCAAAAAACGTGACCCAGGTGGGCAATCTTGTGGCATTTGGGTCAAACTGCCCTCCCACAAGTGGAAATGCATCAGAATCCGTTCGTAAGTGTTAGTTCCAGTGCTCCTTCAAACAAACATTGCCGCCTCCCTGTTCGATGCCATCATGAGCACCTAAACTGCCTCGTCACTGTGCAGCTTCGGTTTCACTCAAACTACTGCCACACCTTGGACGATAATTATTTTCAATTCAAGCTGATTCAACGTGGCGCATCGTGAGTTTTCAACTGTACACGTGAGTAAATTCAAACAAAAATGCTGAAGCCCAGCCCTAGAATCCAACTACTCTCTTTGTGGATGCCTTTCTAGCTGCAGGTTGGAGCGTCAAAACAGTCAGTTCTTGGTGGAATTTAAAATGGTTTAACACCAAGGCAGAGATGCTTCAAATATCTTAAACCCACAAAAAAAACCGGGTCTATTGGAAGTGGCTTAAAACTGCGCTATAAATTCCACCTTTTACCTTCACTGGCGAACTTCTACGCAAACGCTCTCGCCCTTTTCATGGGCTGCATTAAATGCCAACTGTAATAGAGTGCATCCCCTTTAAAAATCGACGAATGATTAGGTTGCCAACAATACCTACCACAGCTGAAAAATGTGATTCCTGGAAATTCTCGCAACGATCGCTAATCACGAGCAGCACAATTCTGGCTTTCCAGATGTAGGCTAGTCGTATTTGGTGGAGACAAGCTTCAAACTGTTCACTACGTTAACTTGATTGCAGACGCAAAAAAGTGTCAATTGGTCGAACAGGAGTCAGTGTTTCAAATACCTTGTCACAAACATAGTGCATGACAAACTCGTACGCATTAGAAACTACATTCATCACCCAGGAGGTCACGCATTCGTCGATGTTTTTGTTAGGCTGACTAATTGGCGAGTGTGCCAGTCTTCCGGACGTTAAAGGCATTTACTTCCAGGAAACGATATGGCCTTCCCATCGTTCTGCTATTGACTGAGTGCGGCATTATGCTCTTCTATACCAGTAGTGCCTTGTCATCTACTGGTGGCAGCTTGTGAAATTATAATTTTGCTATCGTCCCGAAATTCAGTACGAAATGATACAAATAATGCCGTAACCAAAAATAGCAACTGGTAGAACACAAAAATTGACTTTATCCATCTCACGTAATGACTTGAGTGAGACTTTGGTGTGTTAGCCACGGTGAGATTTTTACTGAAGCAGACGAAGTAGAATGGGTGTACCCTTTTTAATCTTTCCGGGATTTTTTATCAAAGTGCATTAGAAAAGCTCCTATTCCAGAAGTATTCCACTCGTGAAGGGGTCTTGTTCAATGAAACTACTGCTCCGTGAATTTCATAGTTGTCTGAAAGCTGTTCTTCATCAATGTTTCCAACGACATGGAAAAATTGGTTCTTAGAATTTCTATTATCACATTTAATTATTAGAGCACTAGTCCACGCCATGTTATTGGGCTGTAATACAGTGAAGTGCGGCACGGCAAGCCAACTAAACCGAAGGCGTCTGGTTCGCTAAAATGACGCATTGCTTAAATAGAACCAAAATAAGGGTGCAAAACTGGAAACTGTGGCACTTGTCTCATAACGCGATTCCAATTCGCACTGATACTGGACCACCAAACCGGTTGCCGCATCCTCCAACACGCGGCCCCCTTTTGCTTTCACTCGAGGAGAAGGAAGCTATAGTGGAACGAGTAGTTGGGATGGCACATCCACATGACTGACAGGCACGTCGTGTTTGAGGCTGCGGCAACCCTGGTGATGGTCAAGTGTCAACACGACTCACTACAATCTGGTTACCATCATCACGCCCATCCACTCCATGCATGAACCCCTGGTTCCCATACAGCCTGTTGCCTGGGCTGCTAACTCATGTGGTGCCAAGGGTGGGATAATTTAGCAAACCTCGCTCTACTAATTACTCCACGTTCGGTAGCATGATTTTTGTGTGGTTCGACACCTATGCTTCGTGGCAACGTTACTTGGGGTCTCAGAAACCAACATACTCTCAGGTCTCGTCCAGATGGACTTTCTTGCTGCTGCGCCACAAATACCTGTCGGCGAACAAGCAGATACACTGACTGTGTAACGTGTGGTCGGCTGCAGGGATATCAAGGAGCACTTAAACTCCGAAGTTCCGAAGACGCAGGGTGCTGAGTGATTTTGCTGGTCTCTAGCAAAAACAACAAATTTTTCGATGGCCCCGTTGCTGAATCGAGGTTCGTCCCAGGACACGTCTACATGGTCAGACGATACATTCTCCAGCAGAAGATTTCGAGGCCCTGCAACAAAAAAGTTGTAAATAGATTTCACAGCCAAATAAACAAAACACTGAAATCGCAAATCTGTCATATCAACTGCAGTAACGTCCAGGTAGACCCAAAATTTGGTAAGTACAGGCAGAGCTCTGGAATAATTACAAATGCTCATCGCAAAGATTTTTTGGAGGTAGTGTTTGCTTGTGGGGGGCCCCGGCATGGCGGCTTACACCAAGCCGGGGCCACGGCGTTAAATTTAACCCGATTACTCTACCTGAGTACCCGCAGCAATGAAGAAAACCAGAGGTGACAGACACGACCGTTTACAAGGCAGCTCAACGAAGTTGTGTTGCATTGACAAATACAGTTGCGTGGATTTACAAAAATACGGACGTCTGAATGGTCACATGGCTAGAGCGGATGGTGTGGGTGGTACACACAGAGGGGTGAGTGACCAGGCGGTCCCAGTGACTGAGGGGCGCGTCACTAAGAGGGGGACATGTGTGTGACGCTGCGACGACCGGTTTACCGGACAGGCTAATAGTGAAAGATAAGGCGTAGCTATGAAAGAGGGTGTGATTTGATGCAGGAAGCTCGACGTCCGTTAAAAAACCAGTGATTCAATTAGATTTTGATGCAGAAAATGTCAAACTGAACCACACGGGCTTACTACTTCGGAGTTTCTTACTTCAAGACGTATAAGTAAGTTCTGGGCTGATTAACTTGTATATCATGACATTTTTAAGTTTACGTTCATAATATTACAAGAAGTATCCCGTCAGATATAAATGGAAAGTCCTCGAAATATATTTTAACCATCTGTTGTGAATCGTGTTTATTCAATCCCTTAAGCTGGTCGCTCCACCTCCTACACAGGGTTCCCTTGTCGCAGCATGTCGCCAGCCGCGGGAATCCTCAACTCCCCCTTCATTCACACGAATATTTATCGTGGATGTTAGCACATGTATCACTCACACATCCGAGGTATAAATACACACACGCAAACCCCACACACGACCCAACGACACCAGCTTTGGTTGAGCTCTGAAGTAAACGGTTGTGTCCACATTCTCTCCGATCTTTTTCTTCATCGCGGATACCAGGGAAACGTAATCGGGTCAGGGTTAATTCCGTGGCCCCGGCGTGGTTCAAGACCACATGCTGGGGCCCACAACACATCGCACACACGATTCGCCGTACATGTGCATAAAAATGTGTTTTTGCCATTTTATCTGTCTCGTAGCAGGGTGAATTAGCACGCACAATCAGGAAAGCCTGAAATTGTCGACCTCATACTTAACACCTCCCGACTCCCACCCTTCGTTTATCATCAAAGGTTTGTCCATCACTACCTTGTAAAAGATGACACGCCTCGAGACCTGTGTGAGGACAGACATGTTGGCTTCACAAAATATTTTATTACTCAGGGCATTCGATAACAAGGCAGGATGACATACGGCTCAATGTGGTGTGCGCAGCCGCGGCGTCGGACCATTTGCTACAGCGTGGTTTGGGATTAGCGGAGCAGGCTCTGAGCGACACAGCATAGGCGCTGTCCGCTTTGAGACCGCTTATCCGACATGTTGATCGCTCCCTGTTACAAACGATTTCACGCCCTTCAAGCGCCCCACCATCTGCTGGTGCGGCTCTTGCAAACATTGTCACATTTCCTGGTCCGGGTTTGTTCGCGTAGGTGACAGTAATGACGCTGGCGCCGAACGCCTTCAAGGCGGGAGCATCGGGTGCTAAGGAGGGAAGTGAAGCAATCGAAAGAGGAGTGATGGGAAGGAATTGGGCTTGCTAAACCGCGAGGTACTTGTCAAACTCGTCTAAGCTTCTAAAAAGCGATTTTAGGGTGAATAGTTATTGGGGATTTAGCATCCCCAAGACTTCATCTTTCAAGATTTCCACAATTTTCAATTTTTTTTTATAAAACAGCTGTGTTTATGCACACTGTATTTCATATTCATTTTTTCCCTCCTGATTTCCATTGGTCCATGCACCTTTGAGTGAACTAGTTTCTCCTACCCTAACTCAAGGCCGCCTACACCAAACATAAGTGGGCACATGTAAACACATTCTTAGCCATTGGCTAAGACGATAAACGTTCCTAGCACGAAATTGTGTTCTGCATTGGCCTAGGGAGGCGCTGCCTCATACGTGTTCTGTCCGACTACTAGTGTGGGAGGCTCATCACGTCTTAGCAAAAAGGGGGTTGGTCGGCCACACTCGGGGTTTTGCATCTGTGTACTGGGAACTGTGACAATGGTTTAAAAGCTGATTTGTGCGTTATGTGAATTCGAGGATTTTCTTCTAAATAGCGGACGCAGTCATGTTTTACGATCAAGTATGTTTAGGGACTGCCATTTAGCGATTATTAAGTTTACGTGAGATGGGGTATAATTTCTAAATAAGTTTTTTCCGTTATCCTTTATTAATTTCATTTAAAAAACCTTTTGATTGTTGAAACCATGAAACTATGGCAAATAATGCTATCCACAAGCTGATACCACATTTTTGCATACAAACTTCAATATACTACTTATTCGAATCTACATTCGTTGACGAATTCCGAACTAGGAAAAGAGAATTGTGGAAAAATTGATACTCTCTGACTTGCCATGACGTACTCTCTGGTTTTGTAAACACTACGTCAGATTCACGAGAGTTCACACTGCACAGTTTTGAGGGTTTGGTCGCGCATGCTTTCAGCACGAATCGGTACCCCGTGTTGGAGTGAAGGCCATCAAATCTACAAGTTGCTGTTGCGTTGTCACACAAAACCGATTGTGTGTCTGGATCCTGGGTCTGGTTTTGCCTGTATTCTTCGGCGTAGTACTGGAAATCACTCAGTTCGTCATCTTTCAGTCGATCAAACGAGAGGACGATGCTACTGGACGTGCTATCATTCAGCCAGGGCGCATTTGGAGCTAAAAATTAGCACAAATTCTGAAAATTTATGTAAATGCAGGTAAAGGATGAAGCTGCGAGTCGTTATACCGTGTTGCTCAAGGTTCATACCATTTATATACATCGACATTGTACTGGGTGCAGAAGTAAATGCTTCTTTCTGGATATCAAGAGTTACAATGGTCCAACATTATTTGGGCCCATTTAGCCACTAATAAAAGCAAGTTCATCCAAAGTAGGGAGGCCACTAACGCACATTTTTAAATATTGGAATTTTTAGTAATGAGATGGAAGCATTCGCAAAAGCACAGTTATTTATAACAATGATTTCTGTTAAATGCTTATTTCCAGACATTAAATTATCTCGATCACTCGTCGGCTTTTTAAGGACTAATGCACTTATCGGTGATAACGATTATTACCTTAGTCATGATTGCCACTTATGTCAGTTAGTAATAAATTTAGCTTATATCATCAGCTTAGCCTGTGTTAGTCTATTTCATTACTATGGCTTGTAAAAGCACAGAATGAAATGATAAGCCACATTGGTGTTATCAGTCACCTAAACCATTCCGGACTCCCACATTGTGTAACGCATGTACAATCCAGAGCCCACGATTCACATAGAAACGTCGATACGTGCAAGAGCAACAAATGTAGCAGACAAAAAGCCATACAGTCTCAACGGCAACTAGTATTCGGATGACATACAGCTTGGTGCGGTGTACATGTTTGTGGGGTCAGACCACTGGCTACATCGTGGTTTGGGATTGGCAGAGCAGGTTCTGAGAGATACAGCGTAGGCGCGGTTCGGTGCAAGACCATTAATGCGACACGTTGTCTCCTCAGCGTCGCAGGCAACTTCACGCATTTCAACTGCCTTATCATCTAGTGGCGAGGCTTTGACAAACGTTGTCAAATTAACCAGGCTTGGCTCCTTTGAATATGTGACAGTAATGCTGTCAGAATCGGATATTTTCGAGGCTGGAGCATCGGGAACTAAAGAAATTATGGTAAATCATGATTATGATGCAGTTAACCACTCAGTTTTCATCACAGGATGTCCACCCTTTCAATTTTCTACGTATTACGTTCGGTGGAGCTACTCACGGTCTGTCCGAAGTGCCATTTTTTTCAAAACGACTCATCAAAGTTCGTGTTTGGTTAATTGATTTGGTAACCAAAATATGAATAAATGTGTGCAGTATTTCACGGTGTTCTTGCTCTCATGATTTCGCACACTGACAGAAAACTACTTAAATCCTAAAAATAGGCATAAAGACATCTCAATAACTGAATCCATTCCTGCTACCTTAGCTCTGTTCCTTGTTTACACTTACCACAAATGTGCAGGACATCAACCAAAACGTTATCTACTATTTGGGCCATGATGACAGCAGCCATCAACAGCTTTTTGTATAACTGCTCTTTTGTTCTTGCTGCCCGCTCAGTCAAAAACATGAACAAACCTGTACAGATCTTCGATTTAGCTACCGGATGAAGGATCGGATCCTCATTGTTCCCGCCTTATCATTCATCTGGAGGTAACCCCAATTGTATTTAGGTCGTAATAGTTCAGACCTGCATACGGTCGGCCTTCATTGTACTGTGTTTGGCAAAATTGTGGGGCACCTACGGTGTCGCGGCAATTCAGTGTTCCATGCCCAAATTGAAAAAAAAATAATTTTATTTCCTACGGACCTCGTCCTCACTCGACCTGTTTGCGTCTCTTAGTATTTGCCTGACCCTTTCGCGTTAGTAATTAGCTCTCTCTCGCTTGGTTCTCCATGGTCCTCGGCTCAGACGCATCATGCGTCATTCTTCTTTTGATCAGTCCTTTAGATACACACCACAGGATGATATTGTCGCTATCAAATCACCCCAAATGCCTTACAACAGTGGACAATGGTGCCAATCATTTCATGACAATGCCGATTTAGGCCAACCATCCCCCGGCAAATTACCTATGAATGAATGAATGCATAGTTCTATCTTTAATCGTAGCTGGTTGCGAATTTATTTAGGCGGTGACCATCAGATTTGATCAATTCACTACGACAAACAATCACATTTCGCTTACCCACAACCACACACACAACACTAGGGACTTGTGTCATTTACGTTTTTACTTGTCTGCTTAATCTTCCCAAACAAGGCCCAAACAATCTGACCCCTCCTCCCCAGTGTGGTTCGTGACCCGCACAAATGTTTTGTGCAAAAATCTTTGCGTTAAAAGCACTGTAATCTGAAAAGCATTCAATATTAAGGTAAGACGACTTACTGCTCGGTGTGGTGTATGCAGTCGTGGGGTCAGACCACTGGCTACAGCGTGGTTCGGGATTGGCGGAGCAGGCTCTGAGAGACACGGTGTAGGCTCGGTTTGCTTCGAGACCGCTTATGCGACACGTTGCCGCCTCATTGTCGCAAGCGGCCTCACGTGTTTCAACTGTCTCACCTCGATCTGCCGTTATTTTGACAAACACTGCCAAATTTGCCAGGCTTGGCTGTTTCACGTAGGTGGCAGCAATGCTGTCAGCACTGGACATCTGTACGGCTATTGCGGTAGGGGCTTATGAAATTGTGGAAAAGCAGGAATACGTAGGGATGTGTCTTGACAACAGCTGAGTTATTTGTCAAACTGAATTAATGCGTGTTATGCCGTTTCTTCAATGATCAATCAAGAACTGTGCAATTTCTCATCCGGTCTTTTTCACTACTTTGGCTACATTTTGGTCCATTGAAGTGCTTGAATTTGTGAATATAGTTGGTTGGTTGGTTGTTTTACTAATCGACTTTACTTTGACAGCTTTAGAGACGCTTAATGTTGATTTTAAATGCTGCCTTCACAACAAACTCTATTTCAGTACATTAACTGACAGGCATTTGCATTAATTGACAAATTTTGAACCAGAAACGGATATTTGTAGCACTCAGAATGCTTATATACTCGACTTACTTTCTGGTTTTGTGTGAACTAGTTCAGATTGGCGGGATTTTAAACTGCAAGTCTGTGAGCGTCTGGGCAAGCACGCCTTTATCTTGAAACGATATCCCATGTTGGATTGAAGGCCATCGATCCTGCAAGTAGCTGTTGTGCTGTCGCACAAAACAGATCGTGCGTCTGGATCCTGGGTCTGGTTTTGCCTGTATTCTTCAGCGTAGTACTGGAAATCATGCAGTTTGTCTTCTTTCAATCGATCAAACGAGAGAACAATGCTACTGGAGGTGCTATCATTCAGCCTGGGCGCATTCGGAGCTAAGGAAAATGCGCAATAACAAGAACCCTTCGACTAAAAAGTTTTGTAAAAAGCAAGTTAAAACTGAAGTTGCAAGTCCTTATACTGCATGGCACAAGATACAGTCTGTCTACGTACGTCAAAATCAAACTCAAGAAACAAAAAAGCTTATTTCTGTGGCACAGCGTCTGAAAAACGCCAGGATATTAGGATATTTAACAGTCAATAAACGCTGGGCTCCAAACCACTTTAGTAAAAACAAGTCTATCTAGAGCAAGATGGCCACGTGCGCACACTTTAGTGAGGGGACTTGTGAAAAGTTGGTTATTTTACGGGAAATAGTTTGGAGATACTCGAAACCTCAAGGTATGTGCAAAATGTACATCTACATTTTTTAAAAACAATTGACTCTAGCGACTTTTTGCCGCAGTAGCCATAAATAATACATTGATCATCAATGTGCTACGGATGCAATCTAGAAAAAGGTAGAATTAATGAAATGTAAAGGTTGTCTTACTGTTGAGGAGGACTTGATTACGTATGCTTGCCAGTTTCACGTATCTTCCACCGTGAAATGTCCTAATTTGGACGGTGTAGTTCTCATACGCCCGTAGGTTGTCAAACATCACGGAGACTTTGTCCTGCGATGCAGCCCAAATGTCTTGGTACCGCGTGGTACCCTTGGAATCTGCCACTATCACCCGGTAGATCTTTTTGATTGGTCCTGAATCCGCAGTCCATGTAACAACCATGCTGTTGTTTGGTAGAGTCTCTGCTCGAACGTTTTGTAGCACTAAAAGGAACAGAATCATGCACTGACAAGGGTGAATCAGTTTGTTCCCAACAAGTCGTTTGCAGACCTTTCTGCTGAGAAAATCATTTTATTTGTTGCTGTTTCACAGATGTAAAAAGCTTAGCGACTGTGCAACACTTCTTAGCCTAGCAAATTGACAAAAGTAGAGCTTATTTCTTATGACATGTGTCATCTTGGTTTCGAATGTTTTTTTTTCAATGGCAAGGCCCTTTTCTCATTTTTATTCAACAAATTTAACTTAAAAATCGGAATCATACATGCATCAGGCTGCAAAATAAAGCAATGGATCAATTAAATTATAAAACTCAAAACTCTGCGTTTTTAATAATAAATTGATTTTGTTTAAATTTTTACCTCCGTTAGAACAGACCAGCTTCTGACGTCTGCAAATCTGGGCATGATTATTGCAAGAGGGATTATGCGAGTTGCAAATAAATCGTGTTTCACTCTGACGATGCAAGGCTACACATAAAACTTTTTTTTACTTCGAAAAAGTTATTGACGCATAATTGCGAAGTGGTTTGCCTCCGTATGTAGCAGGATTTTATTTATATCGCAGTTTGTAAGCCTTCCTGCACGATTAATGCTTGGAATTGCTAACTGTCGAGTTTGTTGCGGATACAGATAAAAAAGTGTTGAGAAAAAGAGGAGTATTATGAAAGGTAACACAAGGTAAGACTATTAGCTTCATTAGCGTTCATTATTTGCACAATTAGATCTACTTAAATAACACAAAACAGGACCGAAATTGCAACAACGACAACGCAATCGACTAGATGCGTCTACAAAAATGTTTCTCTATCTGGTGGGAATGGGTAAGCAACTCCACCTACAGTTACCGGTAGATACGAATAATGGTACTAATAAATCACTACTACAGCTTCTGTAACAAGAATTATGCACAAACTTGACTTCGTTCGCATGGAAATTTGCAAGTAACCACGTAAGTGAAAATGAAGGGCTCAAAAGTGAAGTGTAGCACACAGTTTTACACGCGAGTTTTCATGCAAGTTACCCGCAATGTTCGATGCGGTGGCTCTAAAAAGGAGCAGAAACAAAAAGGCTTTATTTCAAGTTATTCGGTAACACATTGTAGGAGCAAATGACAGTTTGATTAAATTGCGTGAGATATGATAAACAAATCCGTGTACTCGGAATTTATAAGTAGGAAACCAAAGGTACGTGCTTTGAATCAAACAAACAGCGAGCGCTGGTTCGATTATCGGTTGCTATGATGAACGTCGGGTAGAATGCTGAAAACAGTTTTAGGTCACAGTCACACAACAAACCATAGACGCACCTTCAATTCCTTTCTACCACGGACATCCACCATGTCACTTTACTTACCCGGATCATGACTACTGTAAATTTGTTCAACAATTATCTGTAATCCCTCACCATGGTTAACGGTGCTTGCTTTAACTAGACATCACAAGTGCTTTACACAACGCTTACAACATCTAAGAGGAGGTCTCATTCGACTTCGTGATTTTTTTTGTACAATGATGTAAAAAGTTAACAATAGAACAAATTGTAACAGCAGTTAGTTAAAAATGGTCGTCTGAAAGACATTACACTTGGTTTATGACCAGCCACCAGCCCAATTAAGGCTCCACTTCCATAAACGGAAGAAGCTCTTTGAACAACTGCGCATTCCAGCTCACTTCACCGCGTTCAGTAGAGGCGCTTGGTTTATTATGACAGTGAATAATGTTTTAAGTGCGTTGGCATTTGGCACATCCCTATTTAGCACCAAAACATTTTTAAATGTTTGCTACTAACACATTCCGTGGTCTGCTGGTCTACCCCTGTAGGCATACAAAGTGATGATAAATGAGGAAACGTTGTCAATAGTCGAAGTAATGAAAAAGATTTTCATAACAAAGTTTGTAAGTACGATATGGATTTAAATTTAAATGACTTTTTTTGCATGAAGGTGAGCATTAACCTTACTGATTAAACAAAAAATCAGGATTATTATGGGAGGAACCCAGATATCGCAGTGGTCTGCCACCATAATGTTCTCAACCAACGGTCCTAAACCCCGTGTCAGAAAGATTGTGCAGTAAAATATGATGTTTTTCACATTACAGCGTGCACAATATTGAGTACACGATAAAGACGTGCATTTCGCATGAACTCAACTGGCCTCTTCAAATATTGTTTAATTTTGAGAAGATTTTCAGTTTGAGAATATACTACCTCCACTGTGTTCACTGATAAAGGGGGGATTAAACTAGCTAAATCATTAGCCATTTTAACAAAATTTGATCTTTTTCCAAGATACGGAAAGTCCATAATGCTAAAATTTATATAAGTCAGTTAAATTTTTAAGTATATATTGGGCCAGGAAATGTGGCTATCGCTTTTACTTTTTTTGTAATTTTTGGACACAACTAATGTTAAATTTCTTTGATTTTATTGCAATATTAATGCCACATAAAGGTGGTTTAGGTCAGTAGTAGTGCCTCAATGCCGAATTCAGATTTGTCAGTAATCTTACAAGTTAGGCTAACCATATAAAATGCAGGATGCTTTACAATTTTTGAGGCGAAAAAAGTAGCAGGATGTATTCTGAAGGTTAGTTTTTGCAAAAAACACTTGTATTTGCTTATGTAGACCCGTGTTACAGTTTGATCAGAGTATGCAAATCAAAGGCTAAATTTTACCTGAATTCCTGAAAATTTTACTCAAACGCGAAAAGACAGAACCATAAATATGAAAAACATGTGACTGCATCATTGCTGTTATTTGAATCTGTTTAGACCAGTGAAGCTTTTTATCATCTAAGAATGTTAAGCATGTCCGTTTTAAATATTTTACAATTTGTTAACAATTTTAAATTCTGTATAAACAGCCATTAAAAAAATGTTGCTTTCAATGTTAATAATCATTTGTTAAATAGGATAAAACAATAGATTTGCACATCTCAAATTGTTGTGATGGATAGAGTTCAAATACTACGATTGGCGAAATAAATGCTGCCAGGTTAGTTCTAATGATACCTGGACATTTAGCACCGTTTTGTAAGATGACTGGATTAAAATCCCAAATATAAGATTAACAAAATTAGATTTTGGCCTAGGTACTGGATTCTTAATTCCATGGCCATCACTGAAACGCGATCAAATTCATTTAACCGGTGGAAGACTTTAAATTTTTTTGCAATAAACCAATCATTAGACATTGGTTTTGAAACCCTGACCATTTTTTGTTCCAGCAAAACTTGTTGTAGGTTCAGATTATTCCGCTCCCACACAACATATTATCGAAATCCCAATTAAATCTCCACTTCCTTTAATTCAAGTAAAGTTATTTATAGTGTATAAACAACAAAGCATTTATCTAAATATCTAGTTCCTTGAAGTTAGGATACCCAGGAATAATTTTGTATATTTGTATTTCGACATTTTGAAATGTTGAGATCTTTGCTGGTTCACAAAATGCCGCTAAAAAAACAATGCCAAAACTCACCGGTCGTGTGTAGGAGGTTCTAGGCCAACTGAACCTGCAGACAAATTATGCAACGGCGAATTAAGTACAGTCAAATCCAAAAATAGACAATAGAGATTAGGTAGCGAACCTACGTTTTTAAATCACTTGATGATGCAAACACATCAATTTAATTCAGACATAAAAATTGGGTACTATTTTTTTTTTAAAAAAACTACTTAATGGACGGTAAAATATTGTTTGCTTTAAAGACTGCATGTCATATTGAAACCATGATATATTTTAGTCAGAAGGTAATTAAAAGTAGGTTTACATGGCTTTTGGATGTTTTTCATGCAGGTAAAATCTCAATTTAAAAGCAGAGGTTTTGAACAATTTTACTGCAAATTACAAAAACAACAGACATAAAAGTCAGTAAAAAGTACTGTGTACTATCTATATGCATTGGTTTAAGGTCATTTAGGCATATTAACTTAAAGTTATTCAATAATTTAAATTTTTAACAATGTACAACTTCAAAGAGGAGAACAGTTAAAACTATTATTTGCTTGACGTGACACGTTATATGTCTCTTAAAAGTTACTACATAAAATAAGATTAATTAAGCAAACGTATTAGCACAAATGTCACATTTTGCAAAGCATTGTCTGCGAGAGGCAAAATAAGCTAACTGATTCTTTATATGTTCGAACTTACCAATAATGATCACAAGCAGCAGCAGTACATTTGATGGAACCGTCCAAGGCATCTATAATTTAATAGCGGTTTTTAAGTTGTTGTGTTGTCTATTTTGAAAAAAATGCAGATCTGAACAAGGAAATAATGCAAGTCGACGATAATTCCTGACAGAAATTAATTAGTAAGGACTAATGAACAAGACCACAATACTCACAAAGTGCCTTTTAAAGATAAGTTTAGAATAAAATTATACTTACTACTTCAAAGAAAACATAAACAAACTAGTATTTGTCCTCGCAGTAACACCAATGACATTTGAGCATCGCTCTCACCATCCTGCAACCTTGAATAAGCACAAATTCTAGTAAAAAGGATACTTGAACAACTTAGATTAGGTTATATTTTATTACTATATAAGCCATTTTTTTAAAAATTAACACGAAAATTTAAAATTTACGCGCAAATTTACTCGTCCCTGTCGACATCTTTGCTGTAAACATTGCAAAATTTCTTAAGTTGACAATCTAATTTATAGGACCACGTATTGTTTTGTACTTAAAGCAAAACCTGCTCCAGCAATGGCTTCTAAATATATTTGCTTAATTTAATAAGTTTAAATTGAAGCACTCCTGAAGGACTGACTTTGATGTTTATAATTAAGTTTTAACCTCAAGTTGCAATTTCGATTGTGAAACACAATCAGTTATATCTATCTACAGTCAAGTGAAAGATATGCTAGTTTTTCGTTTTCAGCAACAAAAACTCTAGATATAAAGGTTCTTTAATAAGAGAATAGAAGTTGATGTAAATAATATACTTATGAATTGCTTAACTTTAGGTCGGCTATGTCCTCTAGAATAATGCAGCTGGATGCATTTGCGTACACATCCCAGGATTAAAAGAAATTCAGGAACAAAATAAACCCCAAATGGGTTGATTTTTAGTTCTATTGCACTCAATTATATGGAAATGAAGAATTAACGTTTGACTTAAAGTTTGGGCAAATATATATTGTCGGTTCAAACGAAAAAATATAATTTTACAAATTTTTGTAAATCATGCTTTTTGCACATAATACTTCAATTAATGCATCTAATAGGTCTTTTTGATGACTTGATATTATATCGAACAATAATGCTGACTCAAATGGTAGGTAATTGTTGTTTTAATTGATTTGCTGGAATGTTGGTACTGAAGGGCCATGAATACACTGAAAGTCTACGCTTAAGTTTTCCTTAAATATAAAAAATTGCGATGAGTCCATTTTTGCTATTTAAAATTGTATGATGCTAAATCAAATGCCACTGTGTAGAACAAATGCGCTCAAAATCTTTCAGAATAATCTGATGTATTAATTTATTTCAAAATGTTCAAAATACTTGGTGCGGTAGATTTAGCGAAGGAAATTATTTTCTAACTATAGTGACTGAAAATAGCATTTAGGATTGTTATGTAAATCAGTAATTTCTAATTTGTTTTTATATGAATTTTTTTAATAAAGAGGCCTTTGTGCAACTATCAAGGGTCCGTTTTCAACGCACCAGAAACTGGTGTAGGAGAAAATACAACGCCTAAGGCATATTTATGGACAAATCCAATTAATTTCACCAGTAAAAATAGTTTTCATTACTACTAATAACATGTTTTATAATTGTCATGCGTTATTAAAGCAGCATATAAACATTTGCTGGCTTGAATCCATCAGCTCTATCGACTTTTGTCTTTTATTATATCGTCAGTTATGAATATACTGCTTGTGTGCACTCAGCTCACAGTGCGTCCTGCGACCGAATGCAATCTGGGTGTTTCTCATCTAAGGCTTTCTTATTAATGTAATAAAACCATCATTGTCTATTTAGGCCCAAACTGTTTTAAAGTTTCTCATTAGTTTTAAGGCCCACGAAAACTCCTTGGTAGCATTTCAGGAAACCTATGATATGTATCTAGCATTAATGATCTATAGACTAAACTCATAAATTCTACTCTTAACAATTAATCGGTGGGGCGTTTCGTGTTAAAACGGAATTCATAATTGTTACCACCAATGCTCCATTAGTTTTCATGACCTAAATGATAAATTATAAGGCATAAAAATTAATGCCATGATATATTTTGTTCTTGGAAGTGAAATACAGAACAAGAGTTTTCTCTTTCGTCAATAATTCATTTATTTTATGGTTAAGATTTTATTTACAAAATTATACCGAATTTAGTCACCAAGACCATAAGTACAATATATTATCCTGACTTGCAAATACTTTAAATAAGTTGATTTTTTGCATATTTTTGACTTACTTTATATTACAAAAATTATTGAAAGAATAAGCACAAACGAGCGTGATTTAAAATGTTTACTCGCAACATTTTTTTAATTTTAGCGTTTGAGCCTTTCCGTCCATGCCACACACGCAATTATTTACTAGTTCAACAGCTAAAATACCCTGAAATTTACACTAAACACTTTGAAGAAACTTCAATAAAACCTCCTTATCATCGTTTGCGCCCATTTTGCCTACTGAAATTATAAATCTGAATTCGACTCATTAATGAAGTTGTCGTGGATTGGATTTCCTTGTTCTGAGATAACATTGGTTCAGTAAATATAAAATAATCATATTTCATTTTTTTCATTTTAATTTACAAAATAGACGTCATTTTGTAATCGATTCGCTCTGGTCTATATTTCTGAATTTAATGCACTCCTTTACAACCATAAGAAGAGCATTTAGTGGCGATAAAAATAATTATACGAACAATTCGGTGTTTATTTGCAAAAGCCATCTTTCTTAGGCCGAAATATTCAATCTCCTACCGGTAAAAATGAGAGAAGTTTTACTCATAATAAATTGCAGATTGTTAGACTGCAATTGTGACGACGTGTGGTAAGAAGATGTGGAATGTAGAACGCGCAAAATATATTTACGCTACTTTCATATGCTAACTTAGAATGCAAAGATACTATCTTACCATGCGCAGTTGAAAACGCGCTACATCTTCCTCTTGCAGGATCGGAAAAATTAAAATAATGCACCTGAAAAAAACTGTGATGAATACTGATTCTATCATCTAAATCTTTTCTCTACTGCTTAAATCGCTGGATCGTACTCCTCAATTTAGAAGTGTTTTATGGTGACAATTATTTGGAATACACTGAGCAAACTCTTTAAATGTAATCAGTCTGCCTGAGCATATCAGCTAGAACGAGTCATATTGTAGTGAAACCGGACAAGCATACTTAACAAAAACTAATTTGCAAAACTAGTTATAAATGAATAGGTTTCAAGAGTTCACTCAGAAATCTTCGCATTTAAAGAAGCAATTGCTGTTTACATTTGCAGCAGAAAATTACGCTTGGGTCAGCTGGTCATTTTTTATGAAATAAATGAATTATTCACAAAGCAAATCATTTGAGAAGTACAAAGATTTTCACAGTTTTCGAGAACCATGAAGGAATAATCGTGTTGTGAATTTCGTTGATCCACTATTGTTAATTCGATCATTCCAGCCTCCGACACAGGATCCCCCTTTTCGCAGCATGTCGCCAGCCGCGCGGATCCTCAACTCCCCCTCATTCGCAGAAATATTTATCTTGAGTTATCCTCGCACCTAGGTCTCGATGTTAGTGCATGTATGACACACGTCCGGGGTATAAATACACACGTGCAAACGCCACACACGACACAGCGACACAAACTTGGTTGAGCTCTGAAGCGAACAGTTGTGTCCACGTTCTCTCTGGTCACTTTCTTCATCGGGCCAGAGTTAACTTAGTGACCCCGGCATGGTTCAAGACCGCATGCTAGAGCCCACAACAATTGGTACCCCCCACATGATGAAAGGTACTCCAAATTCCACAACAATTTATAACACGCTGTGCTCTTCAAACATTAAAAAAGGGTTTTTTAACATACTGTGCATCGATTTGTGGTTGTAGCACTTTTCCTTCCCCAAAACGAACGGTTTGGGTGCCATGGATTTGACGATTTGGCAATCAAATTTGTGAAGATGACAAGAAAAATGCATTTGTGTGTTCATGCCGGTTGTTTTAAAAAAGCACATGGCAACTCGTCTTAAATTCCCACGAAAGTTTGCACAAACTGCAATTACCAAAACGGTCATATTTTGTGATTCATCAGTCTGGTAAGTGCAGTAACAGTTCATCTGCACAAGGGTTTGGCAAGCCAATGCTAATTTCCACTGCCAACGGTGATTTCTTTCTTGTTTGCAACCAATGAATTTCGCGCAGGAAAAGCACATGCTCCTTGATATAAGCATCTAGATAGGTGAAACATTTATTCCTTCATAAACTGCTAATTTACCCACAACCACTAAATTTCCTTTAGGTATGGATGTTCACTGTCTCATATTTTATACATTTGTACACATGTGTAACAAAAGATAGCTAACTCATGTAAGGCGGCATTTAATGCCGGCCTAAATTCAAAATGTCAATGCGAAAGCTGGCGAGCTTTCTTGTAAAGTGGTCAGAATTTTGCACAAAATGATCAGCGCAGGAACAAACTGGATCAGGTCATGTTGGCAGGCCAAAATTAAAGGAATTCATTATGTGCGTGACAGCACTGTAAATTCACATAGATTCTCTGCAACGAGTCAACTTTTTTGATTCCAGAATTGGCCTACGGTTTGGTTTGTTTATAAACATTTGCCAAATTTGCTACGGCTTAATTACCCCACCAATTTGTACTTTTGCATTTTATTATTCATAGCTCGGCGCCCAGGAAGGTTTCTTTGTACTGCACGAGGTAATCTGTTCCTTTCATCATGAATTCGCCTGAAAAGTAACACAGAGCACAAGAAATCTACCTTATGCACGCAGAGTTAACCTACGATGGCTGGTCCCACCAACTGTGAACTTGGAGGAAAGCTGAGTACTCTCCATTGGAAGGGACAGGTAAGCGTTAAAAGTTTATTTGTTTTGAAAGATAGATCAAATATTGTGCGGATATTCATTAGTCTACGAAGTTGCTGACACCGCATTCAAGTCGAGCAATCCATCTCACCTGACTTAGAGCAGCATCCTCAAACAGTTGAAGCAGTCTTCAAGCTAATTTAGACAGTTTAGCTACAGCTGGTTACGAATCTGATCCCCGAGTAACCACAGTATACAGAATTTAGGAAAAGTTTTCAATTAATGCAACCTTGATTAAACAGCCTCTGTGTCGTGTAGTCACGGTAAGAATTTAAGCCATCGGAAACTCATTGCTTAATGTAAATGAGGGCAGCGAAGGCATTTGCAGCCATTCTAAAGTCTATCACACATTCATAAACACACCTATGTAGCAGCGTATCGTGACTTCGCAAACCTACATATAGCAAATATGATTTTATGCTGTTCACAAAAGTTGCCTGGGATGACAGGTATTGAAAGTCACCTAAATTTGATTTATAAAAGCAGGTTACGCCACACCAGTCACACGGAGTAATGTAAACAGTATTGCAAACACAGTTTTTTTGACAAATGTTTAAAGTCAATCTGGTAAGTGCAGTAAAAGTTCATCTGAACGAGGGTTCGGCAGGCAAATGCAGATTTCCACTGTAAACAGGAATTGCTTTCCTACCTGCAGACAACTGATTTTGCACAGGAAAAGCACAAGCCCCTCGATATCGGCATCAAGTTAGTTGAATTATTTATCCATTCATAAATTAATTTGGTTCCTCACGTTCCCCAGCAAAACTACTTAGTTGAGAGTATCCTGCTTGACACCTTTACTAGGAAATCAACGTCCACTTTCAAAAGCGTGTCGCGTTGCAACTTACCACTCCGGCATTAATGAGTTAAGACCGGGAAATAACAAGATAACTAGGTATTGCCCACTGGCGGTTGAGTTTGTGGCGAGTGGGAAGCGAACGCACTTACCAACCGTGAGCAAACATGGTTCAATTGGCTTACATGAATGCATTTCACGTAACCAGGGATCGGTGTTTATCCGATCCTCTAAAAACTGACTTGCTATCTTGTACATTGCACACACACACACACGCCACTACCGCATCAATAAACCAATTGAGTTGCGCGCTATCTGCATTCCTTCTCTTTCTTCGGACGGATCTTGTCGACGCAGATCGTCGGCCCTGGTGTGGTTCCCAAGACCGCACCGAGCCCTCAACAAATGGTGACCCAGCTATTGAACAAGTTTGGCCTTCTACAAGCTAAAAATCAACGTTGTGCTTAGATGGCCCATAAATCGATCTGACTCGATTCATTTAGCTCATTTTTGACGATTCGCTAAACTGCTAATTTGCTTAAAACCATAGAATTTCCTTAACCTATGGATGTTCAATTTATTATATCTTATACATTCGTACATATATGCCCTAGCTGACTACAGAAGATAGCTAACTCAGGTAAGGTGGCATTTAGTGCCTACATAAATTCAAAATATCAGTGAGAAAGCTGACAAGATTTCTTGTAAAATGAGCTGTCAAAGCACTTTTGGAGCACTTCTCATCTGTCAGTAATGTTAAAACGCCATACAGGAGCCAAATCCTAATGGTACATCCTTCTGTAAAAAAAATTCTCTTTTTAACATCAAAAGCAGATTTATAAAATTGCGACAGCTTATAATTTTTTTAATTAATGCATAAGTTAATTTGTTCAATAAGCAGTGCTAAAGTCTGCTTAAATGACTAGCTTAAGGTTTACTAATAAGGCTGGTTAATGCAGGTGTAAGCTAAAAAACGGCAGTGTGGATGATTAAATTAACCAAGCTAAAGTAAAACTGTAATTAATAGAAAGAAAAAGTGTTAGTGGTGTCTTCAGTTTAATAATTAATCTGCTAATTTTGTAAGCGTGGACAGCGATAACTCCTAATGACTGTTACTATGGTGGTAATTCACACTGAACAGTTATGCACGAAACAATTTACCAAGAGTAAGGAACGTATTTGATAGATGTTGTAAAACACTTACTATATTAAAAACAATTTGGTAATACAGATTTACTGACAAATCTTTTGGGAATTTGTAAGTCCAACAGTTGAGTTGATGCAATGTCGTAGAAATAATTAAGCGCATCCTTGAAATATCCCTGGACACCAAATTGGCGGGAAGCATCTGCACTACAGAACAGAACTAATTTGAATATTCGCTTTAAACAAGGTGACGGTAATAATTCACAAATTGGGCAGGGCGATAATTATCTCAAGTTTTGCAGAAGAACCACGTCGGAATAACTTCGTTCGAACAAAATGCGAGGCCAGAAGCACCGTCGGCAGTTTCTAAGTTAACACCCAGATCAGCAACAGCACGTAACACCATCTTGCGAGGAGGTGTTCACAGCCGTCAGGATCAGCTGAAATTAGTAACAGCATGATCTCACGTGCTCGTTTGCATCCTGACAGTAAGAGAACTCTAGGTTGGATTAGTGAAGTTTGAAAATTGTCGAACATTTAATAAAAACGTATTTGGTGGCTTCGCAAGTGGGAAGTCGCATTTTACTACCTCTGAAATGGATTTGTGCGAGTCATCTGGTACCATGGATGTTTTATAATCTTTTTATGTTCGTCTGTTTAAGTGTTGTGGCGATGTGCCTCGAACGACGTCCTAAGTTTTGAGCATCTCTTCTGTTTATTTGTTTCAGGGCGTAAATTCCACATAATATTTGAAAGTTAAGCAGGCCCAGAACGTTACAAATGTGAAGTTGATTATCTAAAGTCATTTTAACATGTGATTATAGCGCTCTCTTGAGATATTAACTCCTTGAACACATAGCAGTATGGCTTAAATTTCTATAAATCATCAGTCGATCAAACAAAGTAATTTTTGCAAAATAATCAGTTAAATATTGCATACATTACAATCGGCCAACATCCAAATGTAAAAACCTGCTGAATGAATAATAGTTTTTTTTGTTTCAACAAATGATGTATTAGTGGGAAAGGGATTTCTGACAGTAAGGATGCAGCAGCTCAAAATGTTGCTGAGACAAACCCTTACCTATTTGCACCAACGATTTCTAATTAAAAAAAGGAAAATTTTCCTTATTCTTATATAAGAAGAGGTCAGATAAGCCGAGATAGCTCTTATTTAACTCGGGATAATAATGTGGTCCATTAGGGTTTTAACAAAAAGAGCACAAGCCTTTTAACTGAGATATGGAGGCAAATTTTGTATAGTTGAATAAAACCATGCACATTAATGGGCGACTTCACGTGTTCTCCCATGTCCTTGACAAACGTCTCGGCACAGAGAATTAGCACGCCTGCCTAAAACGCGTTTTTAACCTGAATAAGACTGTCAAGTATCTTTTTAGCGCTACGTCTGGTAAACAAGTTATACACCCTTTGATAGTAGACAAAACTTACCACCAATAACAAAATGTTGCAGAGGTTCCACAGCGTAGAGATCAACTTCTAGATGAGGACAAAATATAAGTTGTTTTGCTCCAAAGAACCGATCAATTCTCGTTTGCCTCAGGTAAATCCTTGCCAGGCTTGGGAAAACACCTGACCAGAAGGTGCAGCCCTTATCTCGAAGCCGCTGCTTAGTTGTCAACGCATTCAAGTCAATTTCCATGTACGTTTTACTATTTGCATCAAATGCTGGCCATGATGGACTAGAGATGGTGCCATCAGGATTGCTTGTCGCATTTCTGTTGACGTGTAGAAATAAAACAAGCAAATAGTTCTGACAAAAAATTAAAAATTGTTACAGCTATTTTTATTGAATAAATTTATCGACTTTTGAAGAGGCATTTAATAAACAATCGATACTTAACAGGTTGGTTGATAGCACCAAAAAAGTTTCCTCAATCACTGGTAAAGCACTCACAAGTCTATTAATGAAACTATGATATTAGTAGGAGTCTACGTACTGTGCTAAGTGACGTCCGAACCGAACGCACTCTACACTTACCCAGACCGCGCAAAGTTTGCCCAGTATCGCATCATTGTGGCACTCAGATTCCTTTCTTCTTCCGTAAAGTTGTAGAAGTTCTGCTGGAATTCACTCGAAAATGGCATGCCAAATACGTACTCGATTTCGTAACCATGCATCGCACCCGCCCACGCCGGAAACTGACTGCCCACAGTCTTGTGCATGAAGTTGTAATACTGCACCTTCGCACCCGCAATGGCTGCAAGCAGTTTGGCAAACAGTTGAGTGCCACAAACAAAGTCCATTTCTCCACTCAAATCGTCGAGTCGGTTGAGGAAGTCCGTCACACTCCCTGTTTCATTGTATGGCACAACGGTGTCATAGCCCGTGATTTGTTTAACGAAAGGGCTATTTAGTCCATATTGAGCTGTGGTGATTGCTGAAAACTGAGGAACTAGATAGCCCACACTCATGAACCTAGTCTGGACAAGCTGAAAGAAATCTATATCGACTGCTCTCAGCTGATCGAGCGTTGGACGAGTAACATTGCCTTCTTTACTGAGGAAATCGATGCTATTTATTCCGAGTCCATAAAACAGCCAGTACATGCCCTCTTTGTCCATGTTTCCGATCAAAACCTCTGGAGGTTGGCTCTCGTTAATGGACTTGAGCAAGGTTGTCGGGCAATCCGGTAAGAATTTGCCATCAAGAACGGGACGCATGATGACCTCGAAGTACTGAGCAGCAGAGGAGAGGAATTTGACAGGCCACTGTGCTAGAGAAAGCGATGCGAGGCGTTTTTCGCGTCGAGCTGCTGATGCAATGGACAGCTCATACAGTCTGTCAAACAGGGTCTCAGCTGGCAGGTTTCTGAGGCATTCCACTGCTCTCGCTACGGTTCCGTGTGTTGAGCAGTTGCTGGTTTTAATAAACTAAAAGAAGTCCAAAGAATTACAGCCAGTTTTTTAATGAAATAATTTCATATTGGCCCTAGTTGGCAACGTCTTTATGTGCAAGTACTTTTAACAAGCACACAGTAAGTGAATTTCCGTGTCCACAGTATGCATCGGTTCTTTCACTCGTGTTTGTTAATTGGTGACTGAAATGGGCTTTGGATGAGTATGAAGGAGCATTCTGAGCTCTCTTCCAGTTCATGTTTCACCTAATAATTAAATCATGAACGGGTGTTTTTCCACAACTGTGAAAGCTGAAACGGCCTTAAGTGTAAAACTCCTCGATTTTGTCTGACCTGGCATTCACAACATGCGGTTTGTGAAATCGTAGACTATCACTTTGGACATAGTGCTAAAAATCATTCATTTTACCAAAAAACTGATCAAACGTCAGTTGTAGTGTGAAACGCATGAATTTTTCTAGCTTATGGTCTTGAAGCTACCAGATTCGGAGGTTTGATTTTACATTACATCGCACTATAAACGTGCTGAATATATAAGTAAAACATTGTCAATTGATTTTTAAACTGTAATTGCAAGTCACGCACATGAATATTAATCCTGAAAGTACACTATTACGAATTTGATAAGGATATAAAAGTTCAGTATCATGACCTTATATTGCTGTAACCGGTTAATGCCATAATTTGTTTTATAAATCAAGCAAATTGTATAAAAAGAGACACTTGTGGAACACAATTTCCAGTGTTAGATAGTAAAGATATAGTGAATCGTGTGGATTCACGTCCAATAACCTCGTCGTCACAGCCTCCCACACAAGGCCCCCTTTTCACGGCGTGTCCGTCAGTCACGTGGAAACGCCTGTTTACCACGACCACCCGCTTTATCCATGTGACCACCATGACGCATGTATCTTGTCCAGTGAACTCAACTGTATCAGTATGCAAAACACAACTTGGTAAACAGTTTTGCCCGCATCCCTTTCCGGTCTTCTTTACCTTCGCGGGTACTCAGGGTAGCGTAATCGATCTAGTTGCAAACCAGTGGCCCCGGTGTGGCTTAAACCAACATGCCAGAGCCCGCAACAAAGATATGAGACATGTCACATAAAAGTGAACATTCTGGTGGCGACCTAGTAATTAAATTTTGAATAATTAGAGAATCTGATCATCTGGAATTTTTCGCAGTCACTGCCTGTCGCATGCACTTGCCCCTGGTACACATGCTTCGGAATAAACGTGCACTATTTGTGATTAGATGTTACGAATTTATTGTTTACGGACCACTTGCAACTGTGCTGTGGAACGCTTCAATGTTAGATTCATTAAACCTATGGGCATAGGGAATGAGGAACAAAGATTTCTGTTGAGATTTTCACTGACAATCTAATTTGCAGTGCAAAAATGACAAGATTTGGAGCTTAATCCTACAAAGTGACCTGTTTTAAATCACTCAGATAAGCATATTTTAAGTGTACAACCAAAAAACCAAGGAATTGTGGTTTGCGCTAAAGATACGCCTTTCATAAAATTTGTTTATCTTCAAATCAATAGCCTAAGCACTCCTACCAGCAGAAGCAGAACTAAATTTCGGGAATTTCTGTCTAGCAAGCAGTATAATTAAGTCCATCTGCATTACTAGATGGGACTCACTTCTACTTTGGAATGTGCTTTAAAAAATCGATATTATCATTACAGAAAACCCATTATACAGTTTTAAGTCTTGAAGTTTCAATTTACTTCGAAAGGATTAGTTATGAATGGGCAACTGGCATAACGAAGTGTAGTGGCGGCGACGTGTTTTTGCACAACACAAGTGTACCTGAGTGGATGGGCAAAAAATACTGCGTTTCACTTGGTCAAGGAAGCATAACTGCGACTAAACGGGCGACATACACTTTACTCCGTTTGCTACGCTGCACATTTAAAAATGCATTTTCGGAAACAACTCCTGAAACTTATGCGAATAAACACGTTAGAATTAGGATGACATGCGATTGTTGCCTACAGTAGACCGGTTAACTTCAGAAATTTGATTTAGTGTTAATGGTGACGCACGTAAAACCATAAGAGCTTGCGAAGTTTGTAAGCTTGGATTGAATTTGTTAAATGCTTGAAGAAAGCGCAGCATTGCTGGATTTTATTCATTTACATTTCTGCCTTAGCCTCATTTCGCTTGTTTGCATTTCACTTACTGCAAGACCGGCATCGTGAGCCACCGATTTCGTGGACAAAGCCCATCTGTTGAGAGCGCTTGCACTTTGAACAATCATGCGCTGGAAGAGCGGACGAGACTCGGGTGAGAGGTACTGCAACGTGACACTCGCCGCACCAGCTGACTCTCCAA